>VXBJ01000797.1:163525-234926 GCA_013400055.1 Nycticryphes semicollaris
GCACGGCCATCCAGCCAGTTTTTAATCCAGCGGAGGGTACACTTGTCTACACCGTGATTTTCCAGTTTCTCCAGGAGAATGCTGTGGGGGACGGTGTCGAAGGCCTTACCAAAGTCAAGCAAGGTCTTTGCAAAAAACTGTCACCTGCCTGTTATTGACACTTTCAACTATTTCCAAATACTTCTGAAAGCAGATTTACTGTTCACAACATGCATCAGTTACTTGCCACCGCCTCAAGCACCGAAATGTGCATGTAAGAGGGGAAGTGTTTGTTCATGAATGAAGCACTGAAAAGTATATAAGGATTAAAATCTAAAACAAGACTTTATAAAACTGGAAATTAATCTTAATTTAAAAAATAAAAATTATCTACCATTAAAATTTCACTGGCAGTAGACAACATTCAGAATTTACAGGAGTAGAACCCATACACTTTTTTGTCTCTGTGTGTGCATCTTAGCATAAAAGCTAAATGAGTAATTTTATTGCCCCTACATCTCATCAAACAAACTCAACAATTCTCTCTTTGACCCAAATAGTAAAGAGTTTAATGCTGTGGATGTTTCCTCTTTTTTCTGTGTTCGCATATTTCTCATGATACGCAAGAAATTACAAAACATTTACAAGTATGAAGTGCAGTAATGAGAAACAAATTAAATAAGCTTTAGAAATAATTTTATTTTGGGGGCATATAGAAACTTGGTATTTAGCAATATTGAATGCTAAAAGCTTTCCAAATGCATTTGGAAAGCTATAAAAAAAGATTAGGGTATATGTTTTTAAATATTTTTTTCTAAATATATTTTTCTCTCATGAAAGCAGGTATACTGGTCATCAGAATTTGCAGAACATTTTCCTGTGCATAAAAAGCTAAAGATTGTAAGAATTATAAGAGCTCATATCAGTGTGCTTAACCTGAAGAGGGAGATGAAGATGTTTTGCTGTCTCAAATTTAAAAGTGATTAATTTAGATTTTGACAATAAGGGAAGTAATCCCTCTATTTTACTGTTCCTGAGATAGGACTTCTCTAAAATTGGGTTTTACGGTCTCTTATTTTATGAAACAAACCAGCACGATCACCTATAGAAACCAGAATGTAGTAGTCATGAGTTGATGAGATTCCAGTCTGAAAATAAAAGGATGGGGAGGAATTAGAGGGAAATTATACGTTCATCAGCAATGACTAATAACTAGAGCCCAGTTTTAGAAATCACATAGCCAGTGGACCAGCTAAACAGGACTGAGAAAAGAGGAATGAAGATGATCAGAAGCTTGTCAAGACTAATAAACAAAGAACTGAAAAAAGTACAGATATTTAATATCCAGAAAAGAACAGAGACGATAAATATTACAATTGTCCACAAATACATTAAGCACTGCAAAGAGAATGAAGGAAATCTCTTCTATATGTATATGATGGCAGATCAAGAAGTGGAGGCTTTAAATTGTGGCATGGGAATGCCTAGGTCTGAATATCAGAATGTTGCTTGTTTTTCAATAGCTTTAAGGATGGTTAAAGCATTAATGCAAATTGTCAGAGATGTGAAATATTCATCTTTGAAAGTTCTAAGAAAAAGTTAGGTAAACATCTATGAGGAACAGATTAAGTATGTTGATTTGCCTTGGGGCAGAGAGACGGATGATCGCTTTAAATCCCTTCCAACCCCATCATTAACATTTCTTTTTTAAGACAACGCATCACCTGCTGCAGACAATTCCCATTTGGTTCATTGTTGCTATAGCTGCACGGTTTCCTATGCTTCAGTTTTTGAGACATGCAAGCAAAAAGTCATTCACAGCAGTCAATATAAAAGAAATTGCAGTGATTAAATAGCAAATTTCCTATGGTTATTTGTACTCTGTCTGAAACCAAGAGTCACTGCTGTTGTCAGCTGACTATACCTGAGGTGTCAGTGCAGTGTGGAGAGAAAAGCAAACTGCCAGACTTTTATCACCTTACATGTTCCCAGTCAAAACACTGGGAAAACAGCAGGTAGGAAACTTCACAATTTTAATTTTTATGTTTTGTTAGGGAGGAAAAAAGTGACTACCACTAATGTTTATATAACACCTGTGTTGAAGGAAGAATGCAGTAGTCTTGTACAACACCAATGCAAAAACTCTTTCTTCATCAAGAGAAGTACAAATACACAGGTATGGTTGTGCTTGGTGTCTCTGAGTGAAGGACACAAAATCACCCCCAAATCACAAAGGTGATTTGTGATAAAGCCTGCAGAATTGTATCTGACCCCAGAACTCATACTAACTCTGCGCTTAATTAAATTTCCAGCATCTTCCTTAAGAACGTAATTTTTCAGCTATAAAGACATTCTGTATTTTCTGTATCCTTTCTTTTTGTCTTTTCCCCACTACTTTTATTTGAAATGAAAGAAAAGAATCGATATTTTCTAGCTTTCTTGAAATGGCTTTATTCCATTTTGGAGAGAAACAGTGCAGTAACACAGTCTGGCTTCAGACAACTTTTATATATGTGCTCATAAGTCCCACAAGTTGCTTTGTTTGCCGACCAAATACTCAAAAGGAAAATTTGGCTTGTTTGATGTTTTGAAGAAATTAATAGTGTTTGATAAACACTTCACTATCTGCAATGCCTTTTTCTTTTTTTTTTAAAAAAAAGAAGAATGGTATGACAAAACTATACCTGTTTATGTACAGGAGAATCTGGTTCCCTCTAGTGGTTTATTATAAATTAGCACTGGTCCAGATAAGATGTACTGCGAGCAGCACATGGTAGGAAAAGAAGTATTTGGAAGAAAGTCAAACTCCGCACCATTGTATGAACTATATAAAGTGCCTAAATCACTTTCTACCTCATGCCCCAGATAATTTCAACCAAAATTCGGTATTTTCAGTAGTAACAACTTCTGCTGCTTTCAGAAATCATTTGTCACATCCACAAAAGTCTGCCATAGTATTTGGTCTTTTTTGAATCTCACCAATTACTGCATTCTCATCATAGACTAATTGCAAATGTCATGATGTCTGAAGATCAACGAAAGCTACAGCATGCTTCTGTGTTCCATCTACACCATAATGATGTAATAATTAAAAAGATACTATATGTAAATAGATTCATAATGAAAAAATAGTAATCTAGTATTTTGCTTTACCAATGAATGAAGTCAACTTCCTCTTTTGCCTTATCATCACAAAAGAAAACACTTACTAAATATACATATTTGAAACCTTTCTCTTTCCTGTCTAGAAAGACTGCAATTTCTTCTCGAAGACATTTCTTATTCAATATATTGGAACAGAAGCATAAAAGGATAGACTTATCAACTGACATGGAAAAAAATGTTCTATTATTACCAGAGATATCGTCATCTTCATTCCAGCCTGGGCGATTCCCTCTTTCTTCCACTATTGTGCTTGTCTTCTTCTTCAGTAAATATTGGCGTCCAATTGTCATCTTCCCGGCACGTTTTGCTCCTTTCACAATGCTTTTTGAGAAGGTACTATACATTCGTAACAATAAAAATATTTAAAAGGATGCATATGATTCTTCCCAATAGCATGTGTAAGTTTGTATGATGAACTCACCCAAATAAAATATATTTCATAATTTTTCATTTAATATAATGACAAAATAATAACCACTAGAAAAATTACTTTTACTGTTAATTTTGAAACAAAAATTTTATTATGTTGAGATAAATCTGTGTCTATTAAGTCTAATGGTAATGAATATGGGTTTTATATTTTGCTAACAATGTGATAAATCTACAAAGTTGACAAAGTAAAGGCAGGAAAAGACAGAAATTACTTTAAAGTTTGTATGACGAGCTTGGGATTCTGCTTTCCTGTGTCAACAATGCAATAACCAACAGAGAATCACAGGAAGTACCACTCTGGAACAGACTAAGGATCCACCTTGTCTAGTAAAAATTAATGTATAAGAAACTTCAAAAGAGGACACAAAGCTCAAACTCTAGATTAAAAAATCCCTAGGACAACTGTACAGACTGTACTAAGGGTAAAATTAATTCTAAACCACATTAGGTTATTAACCTATAAAGTAATAAACAAGAGATCTGTTTTTTATGTTGGCATAGCTGAAGATGCTACTTCCATTGTGTGTGTTTCAAAATGTAATGACAGGCTTGTTCAACTTCACTGCAGCCAGCAATCTGGATAAGTAATATATTCCTATACCAAATCAACATCTATATCATACTAAACTATCTTTTGTTTAGTAAATATAAAAAGATGCAGAATAGCACCCAGTTATTTTTGCTTTCCTGAAAACTGCTTGAATGATCTGCATTTCTGCAAATCTGTCACTGTTCAATGTATTTGTCTAATACTATATAAGAACATCAATAATAAAAGAAGAAGAATAACTATACCGGAAAGATGTGTTCTTTTCTTTTTGCTTTGGCAAAATTATTTGTGGCGCTGTTTGCCCAGCTGCAAATGCAAAAGTGCTGAAGATAGACTGAGGATAACGGAACTTCATTAACTGTTTCTTAAATATTTCCACCACTTCAGGACTGACTTCTTCATCAAATGCTACTTTAATTAACTGCATATTAAAGACATTACATGTTAGAAAATGGAAAAAAATATTACAAACTTAAATAAATTAAAAGATCCTAAAACATATTAGTACAATTCCCATACTTAGACAGTACTATGCCCATTAGAAAATACAAATATATATCTTATTGATTTTGAGGGATATGACACAGTTGGGTTTTTAAATTTAATTTTTACATTTATGTCCTAATACTAGGGTATTTTTACTAAGAAGTATCTGGAATTCTCATAATATCAAAGACAAAATATTTTGGTAAATCCAAGCAGTAATGCTGGCACTAAGATGTCTACAACAGTTCAAATACTAGTCACACGGGACAGATTGGCTTGGAAATATTTTGCCATCTCTGCCCATATACTGGGATATACTTGGTATACTTAGTAATGCACTTCAAAGACTCTCATTAAACCAACAATTTCAGCATTCATACGTCACAACCGCTGTACTTCCATTACTTAGTCATTCCGATTTTTGCCTGCCCTTGTGGAGTACAGAAAACTGCAAATAATAAAGATGTAACTGAAATCTGATCCTAAAAAAGGACCAAACCTTTTGCTATTCAACACTGATTCATCCACCCCCCCTAAAAATTTGTTTTGAAAGGTTTTGAAAAAAGAACAACAGTAATCTCATCCCATCATCCTCAGCCAAAAGGATGACAGTCAGCAGCTCAGGGGAAAAAAAATTTTAAAAATAGGGACTCCATAAAAGGGCCCCAAAAGAACTTTAAGAATGTGGAAAAAGCAAGCAAAGAAATACCCTAGAGCTTTATTTCTGAGCACATACCTATACACCTTTTGAATGTCTTTTGTTTACCATCTAGGATGTCATCACTGCCTTTCAAATTTCACTTGTTTTGTAAATACTTTCCAAATGACTAACAAATCTGTTGTTCTAGGACCTCCTTGAAAGAAGGTCTTGAACCATTAGGGGTTACACTGATGTGAAGTTTTAAAGACACTGAATAGCATAACTGCAGCCAAAACTTTCTGAAAGTCATAATTAATAAACAAAGAGGAGGGGCTATTTCATACTGTATTGAACTCTTGTTGTTACAAAGGGAACAGAAAGTAAACTGTTTGCTGATTGTTTTTGTTCTCATAACCTAACACAAAACTATGCTAAACAAAAGCAAAGATGATGTTTGACCAGAATCCAGCACTAAAAACACTGAGCTGTGTCTGTATTTATCACATCATTGAAGCATGCTAACTATTCTGGTAAAAATATTTCTGGAAAAATGAGAGTTTTCATGAAGTCCTCTCAAAAGTCCACAAGAACAACTTTCCTTTGGTTGTTTTACTCACTTGCATTCCTAATCCTTTACTTTTGAATAGGATATTGAAGGATGATTAGCTAATGTCCATTATTGTAGGAAACTAGCAAAATGCCGACTATCTATTTTATTATGCTTTCAAGTGTTATTGTTCTCAATTAAAATATATTTCTGCAGTCAGCCAGCACAACAAAATATTTAATATATTAAGTACCAGAGTCTACTTTCAGTCCTCGATACAAAAATTCTTTGCCTTCAACTTTCCATCGCTCAGGGTTTGACCACAGTTAAGGTCACCACTAAGAATGAACATTTAGGGAAGACTTTAGAGACTCCGTAATTCCTAATTCTTAGAAGTCCATCTTGGTCAATCACCCTGCAGTATGTCCCTTTGTTGAATCATACTGAGGCAGATCCTACAGACAGGAAACTATCAGGATATGTGCAAATCATACAGAGGCTCATTGGGTCTGGCCAACCATGGCTACACTAAAGATTCCTGGAAATGCAGCTTCCGTGTGAGTCATATAGTGACTTTTGGCCATGATTTTTTACAGAAAGCTGTGAAAGTGTTGAGTCTTGAGAAGAAAGCAATATTTTTAGCTTTTCCATATTTATTCCATATACATGGAGAAGAAAGCAAGCATGCTTCCACTCTCTCTCACATTATGAGATTTTGGCCCCAAAATAGCCCTTTACTGGATCCAAAATAGAAAAGTGAGGAGTGAAAGAAATCAAATAGGAAAATATTTGTAACCCCCTGTAAATATCAACTGGGCCAAGAAACGCCAGGGTTTCTGACAGGACTACATTCTCTATTGACTTTACAGGGCAGAAAATGGAACTCTATACAAATATCAGGACAAAGTGCTACTCATAAGTGTTTTGAATTGACTGTGTTGTCACATAAAGTTTTATAAAACTTCCTTTTACCTGAAAGGTAGCTGAAGTTATTTGCAGTCCTTCCTGCATACTCTGCTGCAGCTGGTTCTGTATAGTGATCTTTTTCTCCTTCGTAACAGATGCAATAGGAAAGCTCCGGATTACTGTCTGCTCTCCAACTGAGGACCACAAAATTGTATTAACAGATACTTGTTAGATCACAGAATCAGATCCGGTTTGGTCACATTGTACTTTGAATAGATAGGAATGAATCAGTACAAAGTATGAAAATAATGGTACAGAATTCATTTCAGGCAAAATGCCTGAAAATTTGGCAAATTCTTAGGTATTATTTGTAATCTGAATCTGATGGTTAGAAAAATATTCTCCTTCCTTCTCAGTCTTTCTATACAATGGAAATGCACCCCCAAAATCTAGGTTGGTAGAGTGTGAGGAAACAGTTTCAAGCTTATTCAAATTTCATGTTGCATTATACAACATATAAACAACAAACAATATATACACTGATATCCTTTCATATAACTATGAATGTTTCACAATAAATTTATACTTCGCAATGATAATCTGTTAGAAATGGCAGATGTCAAAATGTGAAAATTTATTATTAAGAAGAGCAATTTCCATTTCATATTAAAAGAAACACTGAATTTATTAATAAACATTTTAGGGAGAATACTAACTTATGAACATTTTTAATTTAACACACTGAAACAGTGTACTGTAAAAAAACCCTGTTAAATGAAAAGCTAGGGCTAGTGGAAGCTGCAGATCTCGCACAGTATATATGTTCTCAATTAGGAGTGAAGAAGGTTGCAAATGTTGCTTTGTAAAGCAACATTATTAGACCAATTTTAAAGACAGAATTGAGATATAAAGATACTAAGCATTTTGTCCATTCAAAAGTCTATGGAAATTAATCAAGTATGGTCAGGAATATCCTTATTTTGTGTCTCCAACTTTAGGTAGTCCATATAAGCCCACAATACCACGTGACAGTCTACTGAAGTTTCCTCTAAGACAAATGCATATTATGATTTTATATTACATAAATTACTGAAGACAGGACCTAAAGATCTACCAACACACAGGAGTAAACAATCATTTAGCAGCAGCATCTTCAGCATCAACATTTATCACCTCATTTGAAGAAGTAAATTCTAGTTAAGTTAAATGTAAAATCAAATTCAATCATTATCTAGTGCTAAAAAACTGTATGAAGAGATTAATCTTATCTGATGAACATGAAAAATTATACAGTGACGTAAATACAAGTAGATGTTGACACTTGATTAGTCCTGCCCATCTGAAGGACCACTAGTATCACTGTTTCATTTTTCTTACCCAGTTGATCATGAGGAGTGCCTTTAAATATAATTCTGTAAGTGGTAAGGAACAAAGCTCCTTCAGCAGGGAGGATGTGAGGGCCTCCCAGCAGTCCTCCTGTAGCTTCCTCTCTTCCATCAGGATCCAGTAGCACACGGAGACCTTCACAAACAAATTCTTCTCCTGGCAGTAAAGTTGGCCGTAGAATTTTGGGCTGATGCAAATCAATGAAAGTGTAAGTGTACTGGCAACGCCAGTGTTATACCTCAGTCTAGTTATTATATTTGGCTTAAAAATCTTCAAAACAAAATTGTTATGAGATTGAGTCCAAAGAAGGGAGATGAAGTTTGGACTCAACTAAGAGCAATGGGTCATGCAACAGTGGGCATGCAACAGCTTGTTTATGATCAGAAGCTTGGCTGTACTAGTTTCCTAAGTTCATATTTCATGAAACCAAAGCCAAGCACTTTATTTATCACTGTTGGAAATTTTCTTTTAATGTTTTGATGTTTCCTCCTAACATTAAGAGGGGGGGAAAGGATGACTAAATCGCATGATTCTAATACTTGTAAAGAAGACAAGTATGTTTCATAATACTTGCCTTCTGTATTGGTGGAAGCCGCCTACTCTCACGATGAACAGCCTCCAGGGTCTCTATGTGCATTGCTACAATGCCTGGAAAGCAGTAATACCATAAATGAAGTCACACATAATATGAAAGAGAATTAGAACTGCAATCTAATTAAAACTGCAATATTCTGAAAATCTAAAATTTAAACAATGAGGGAAGAATTATTTTAAATTCAACAGCAATTACATTCTAGAAAAGAAATCTGATCTTCTAACTTCACTGAAAGTAACAAACTAAAAAAGTGCATTTCTCTCTGTAGAAAAAAAAACAGAAAAGGAAAGACTATACAACACTTTTTTGTCACAATTCTTACCTGGTATCATGCAATGAAGACCCTTGATGTGATCCTGTGTAACTCCGCTCTCTGTGCAAACCTTGTCAATAAATCTGGTGATGAAGCGTACAACTGCATTTGCAACATCATTGTTCTCAGAGTCCTCAAATCCACTTTCAGTGTCGTAACTCTCTGCAACACTGCCTGCAATACTATAGACATAAATAAAAGAAGTTTTAAGTGTGAAAAATTCAGCTGGTGATGCACACGTGAAAGCTGGCTAGACGCCAACAAACTGTGTTTTATTTTTCTAGTTACAATATATAAACCTTGCTAAAAGCAGATGGTGGTACCACAGTCACATCATATTTTCACTGTCATTAACACTGTCAGAACTGCATGGATGATGACATAGGAGAACTTTCCCTCCATGAGTCCAGCACAGACAGACCCACAAGAGAAAAAACGCTGCTTGGAAGTGAGCTGTATGTCTTCTCTTCATACAGTGAAGTATGTTAGTTGCAATCCATGGTAAATAAATATCCAGTTACATAGAGAAAAACACATTAAATGAATATTTTTGTTGCAGAGCAAAGCATTCAAAAGCGAAAAAGACCATACGAGAAGTTTTTTGTGCTTCAGATAGAAAATGCAGGAAAGTCAGTGGGAGATGCGCTTTGAATGTCTGAAAATGCCTCCATAATAATATTAAAGGCCAGATTCATACACTGCAACGTATACCACAACCTGTCTACTGAGCACGTCCTAATGCCTGCGTTTAGAAGTGTTTAGCCAGAAATGAGGAGCTATGGGGAGTTTGGTACTGATAGCCTGCCTATCTCTTACTTGATGCCAGTGTTCTCACATAGAGTTATACAATTTTATCAGGTGGGAATTATGACGGATCATAGGTGATAATGAAGACAATAAATAGAGAGGGAGGAAAGTTGTTATGAAATGTCCTGGATTTGCATGCTAGGGAATATAACTGGTGTTATAGTCCTTCTGTCTTCTTAGTAATTTAACCTTTGCCACAGCGGTTTAGCCTTCCTGTGTTTTGTGACCCCAGTGCCTTTCTTCCTTGCAGCTGTTGCACAGAAAAATGTGATTTTATGGATGCTATACAAATGCTTTCTTGCTTTTAAGTTCATAGGCAGGTTTTTTTCAAGTTATATAAAAACTAACAGAGTAGGTTTTTGGGTTGCTGATTTCTTTCTCATCATAAGCTCTGTCTTAAACATTCGCATTACTCGATTAAAAATTCTTACTGCAACAATAAAATTTTTATGTTCCTTTAATTACTCCAGATTAAGGTCTGTTATTTAAGAGGAATCATGTTAGACTTCTGTCCTTAATTAATTAACTTGAAAAGAAGAGAGGATACTGAAATAATCTGGTATTTAGAATAGGTCCTGATAACTAAGAAGCTTTTGAAAACTGTGGCTCATCCTGACTGGTTACTACTGAACTTGTGTACCCACCTGTTTGTGACAATACTGTTGCTTCCACTCTCCCAGTCACCGGTAGCCGATGTTCTTAACAACTTGTTCTTACTTGTATCCAGTGGTACTAGCAGGTAAACCATGAGGTTAGCAAAATGAATTGCCTGACTGAAAACTGTACTTTCCTCATTCTGGACTAGCTCCTGCTGTGTTTGTTTATTAAGCGTTGGCCACAATCGCAGCTGCTCAGCAGCCAGGTCCATTGCTGTCTTATCCTGGTCTGGACCTACAGAGTTTTTCTCCTAGAAGACATACAGAAAGAAATATAAAGACACAGAAGAAATATTAAACTGTAACTTTAAAAAAAAAAAAAAAAAGGTTTAGTAAAAACTCTATTAAATTATTAAACTTCTTCAGTCATTTAAGTTGTATATTAATTTTAAAGACAAAGCAATTAACTACACTCAGCATGAGTTAAGGATAGTTATGATTATTGTAACAGAACTTTAAAGGCAGTTTACTGATATATGCAAGTTAGCACAATGTGGACATAAGATAACTTGTTTCTAGATCTTTTTTATGCTAGATAATCTTCCACATTTCTTCAGAAGGGTTTCGATTTTAATATAGGTGGTCTCCTCAGCTTATCTACTTAGCTCACATCAGAACAAGCATGAATTGGACTGAGAAACAACATGCAGCTCATTGATTGATGCAGGCGATACTCTCCAAATTCCTAGGATGTTCAGGTGAGGCAAGCTTTTATATAGTTTCCAGACCACATGAAACATTCATGTTTTTACATGTTGGAGTCCAATTCTAGCATTTGCTTGAAGCAAACTAGGTAGATGGCACATAGACAAATTACAGCCTGAGAAAATGAGAATAAGGAATCCAGCAGTTGATACTAGTGTCCTAACGCCTGATGTTAAATTATTAAAGGACTAGGAATCTCATAAATGTTTTTATCTGTATAAAGGTGAGGTAATTTGCCATATAAACACATATGAGGGCTAAAGTAGGTGTTTCCTTGTAAGTTGTATTATTCTTCACATTTTTCTTTATATAGTGTCAGATCGGAAGGGGCTCCCCATACACAGTCCCATAGTCCTTTTCTCTTTATCCCTGATATGTCTGACATACCTTTTCTTCATTCTGACTACACTTCTGGGAATATCTATTTACTTCATCTCTTTACACTGATGTATGACTTTGAGTAGCATACACTTTTCAGTCACATAGTTGATGTTGGTATTTTCGTACAGAAAGAGAGATTACAAATGTCTCTTCATTGTGTGCTCTTAAAAAATATATCTTATTTCAGCATGCTCAAAGGCTTTCTGTTATACTTTCATTACTGCATTAGAGATGTGCTTTCCTCCTACTGAGATAGAAAATTTGTATTTGGAAGATCTGTCCAATTTTAATAAAGCAAACTGAGTGCCATTCAACAGAAACCACACTATGGTTTGGTGATAATCTAACAGTGGACACTAGAACTGCTGCTAGCTTAGGTTGTTCATATAATAGAACTGTTGCTTCTTTATAGCCTTGCTATGCAATAAGTTACTGCTCTCAGGAAAAACATACCTTAAACTGTGGAAAATTATACAAAAAGCAGCTGTTTGAAAATTCATAAGAGCAACATAAAATTATAATGCTTTGCAAATAACTGTAAATTTTTGTTATTTTCTCGTTATTGTATGCTGTTTAATATGGGAAAAATGAAAGAAAAGCATCTAACAATGAAGAAACCATACTTAGCTCTCTATAACCTAGGAGACAATTAAAACGTGAATAAAAATACTACCTTGATATTTGCTTAATATATTCTCCTACCTTTTGTCTCATCTGTACTGCATGGTTGTCATCTTTGACTGTAAGGTAGAGGGCACGAACTTGATTTTGCACGTTGCTATAAAAGGTTGTTTCCCAAAACTGTTGGTTAGTCCAGATAGGATGGTCTTGTACACAGGTGTAAGCAAACTGACTAACTCCAGGTGCTAATTTCTGAAAGCCAAAAATGTGCAAAATTGACAAATTTTTCACTATTTCATTTCCTTTAAAGGCTATGCATTGAGTATTGAAATTTATATACATCTACAATCAGTTGTATAGTCTGAAATACGCAATATAGATGATCTTTCGTACTGCAATATAGGAAACAGAAATAATCTTGAGTTTCGTGCCATTAAAGAAATTAACATGCAGGAAGTTTATATACATAAGCCTAATGCCAGTGCAAGGCATGGCCCTCTTGTTTCACACTAGAAAAATGAGATTGGAGAGGAAGAATTCTGTTACGAATATACAGAACACATTTGTAATATAAAACATTTTCCTTGCCAACAAAATATAGTATTTTAATAAACTGGTCCTAGAACATAGAAATAAGTATTCAAACATGTGAAAATTATTTCTCACTTTATTTAAAACACAGAACTACTGTAATGACATTTGAAATAATTCTAAGTGGCAACTGAGTCCTTCCAATAAACTGCATTTGTTGCAACAGCAGATGATGAGACACGTTGTTCATTTCATTGTTATATACTGCACTGTATGACCCAATACAGCTACTCAAAGAGTAGGGTATGTCCTTTGAAGTCACAAGGGTTTGGATACTTATTAGGTCTCAAGCAAACCCAGAACTGTTACAGCATTACTCATTATGAATGCATCATTTTATTCCAAGTAGGTCTATTTATTCAGGTAGCACTACTCTCCCAATGAGTTGTTTAATATTCTTGATAACCACATACAATGACTAGACATTTATTGCAATTACCTGAATCATGAAGAATGAAATCTTACATCAGATGTTTTTACTTTTTGAAAAAAAGAATGTCACCAAAAAAAATGTGTGGCATACTGCATATAGCAAAGAAGCAGGTAATTCAAATACCTAGGCATTCAAGTGGGAAGCTAGAAAATTACAACTGAAAATTTTAAAGTCTGGTTTACAGATTTCTGTTTTTGCAATTCTTCAAACTATGTTTTCCACACTATGCTCTTCCAAGTACATCATGAACTAAAAGTCCTGATCATGTGCCAAGCTACGAAAATTTACCCAACTAAAATACCTTCTTGTGATTAACCATCAAAAAGCGAGAAATACAATTTTTATTTAATCATGGAGAATTTAATCAAAATTTCTTCATAACTTTTTAAGAATTCTAAATATGTGGAAGGTTCAAATTACATTAAATGTGACTTTGTTTATTTGATACAGGTTGAAACAGAAGATAGCTGGTTTATTTAACAGATTCCCAAGTTTCAGCCATTATGCAGTTTATGGTAGCTCACAGGAAGTGATAACTTATCAACACAGTTGCCGTTCTTGGTCAAGCTTGTTAAGTCACAGAACAGGACAGCTCAAATAGTATCCTACTGATCTTTAGTAGTTGTGTAAGCAGCTAGTTTAGAATGGCTTATTTAGTTCAACTGTGGTAATTAACACAGAGCCCATGGAACGGATTTGGCCCAATCATTCACCTAAACTCAAAATCCAGATGCACAAAACTTCAGTTACAGAGGAATGGGGATGACAGGTAAGTCTTGGAATACAAAAATGGACAACACATGTTGAAAGCAATAGTTACTGCTGAAGCCATATCAGGACTTCTACTTCGATTTAGTCATTATTTTTTCCACTGGCAGTAATTTCCAGTCACAACAGAGCTGCAAAAAGGGCGAATGATGCCAGAAGGGGCAAAAGAGGAAAACAGGGGAAAAAAAGGAAAAAGACAAAAGGAAAACATTTGCTCAAGCCTACCTAGTTCGTATAGTTAGCTCATGCCAATTTGTGCAGTGAATGCACTACCAACCTGTCCAGCCACCTCTGATGCCTCAACCCAAATCAGATTTATTTCGTAGACTAGGTAAAGAAGAGGTGATGTTTGGCACAAACACAAAAGAAAGTTTAAATCCATAAGCCTGGGTCCATATTAATAGTGTTACAGAAATAAAAATGAAACAAATGATTTTCACATGGGGATAAACATGACAGGAAAGCTGAGAGGCTTTTAGATGCTCTTCCTGTGCTCATAATTTAAAACCATTAACAGCTGTGTCGAAAACACAATTTTTAAATGACGGAGATTTATGTTCAAATATCAACACTGTTCAAATAAATCAACGTTGACTGTCACTTGTAGGCAAAGTAAAAGTAGTTTGTTTACAAAAGGATGAAAGAAAAATCCATCAAAAATCTAAGCGATCATAAATATTATCCATCTCAACACCAGCATTTGTTGAAACAAATAGCAAAAACCGATAGTGGCCAGAGCACAGAATCAAAGTCAGGACTTTTAGTTCCAGTCTCAGCTCTGCCAGTTATTTTGGGCAAAATAATTTTGGATTCTCAGCTTGTTTTGGTTAGACTGTAAAAAATATGAATACCAAGCTTAAGAAGAACACTGCTGCTCCTACGCAGTCAAAATACATGGACTAAAATTTGGTACAAATGTAAGCATTCCATGAAGCTTGCAGTGTCAATGTTTTCTACCTTGGGAGTGCTTAGTCACCCCTTTTGACTAGAATGAAACTAATCTAATACATCAAAAGAGCCCCAATGTTTAACGTTGTGTTCAAAAGAATTTGCTCAAGATTTCTCCAGTTTAGGTAAAACAGTAGTTCAGTGTTTTTCATCAAGCAATACTACATATATACGATACAAATCTTCTCCTATCTTTCCATAGGAGAGCTAAACTATTTTGATATTTATGTTTTTTCTCCCTGTCCTGATAATTCATTTCTGCCAGAGAGAATGAACATTGGACAGTGTAAGGGAGGATTTAAGGGCAGATAGTTTGAAAAAGACCCCAGAAGAAAGTAATAAATTAGTTCTGAACTGATAAAGTCCTTATTCTAAAGCTGTCTGTATGCTAGCTTAAATGAGCATTGAAATGTAAATTGTAATAATCAACACTAATTGAGTTTACTTCTGTGATGGACACCGAGTTCTTTCAACAGACTAATAGCACTTAAAAACCCCAAACACTCCCCTCCCAAATTATTTATGAAATAGACTTTATGTGTATTGAAATAATGAATTACATTCATGAAAAAGTTCATGAAAAAGCAAGCCCCAAATCTGTCTGTGATGTATGACTATATGCAACTTCCTGAATCGAGGAATTATCTTTCCATTATTTCCACCTGACTGGGTGGCAATGAAAAATAGCTGGCTAGAATTTTTTCTCCATTTCCTGACACTAGATACTTCTGATTCTGAAAATAACAATTGCTCAGTAAAAAATGTGCACCAACTACAAGACTCATAAAATTATTGCGAGGTGCAGGTCCCTAAAGAGCTTCTTTATGACTTACTATTTAGACTGCTTGTTTCTGGAAAAGAAAAGCATGCTTTGTGCTATCACTTACCAGTCATCATCCTTTACACCACAAAACTTTAAAGAAGAAAGCAAGTTTATTCTAGCAAAACATAGGATCCAGTTATTGATTGTGAAGTTGGAAAAAAGAATTACAAAACAAAAAGATCAAAACCCAGAATAATAAAATACCTGAAACTGCTCTTTTCTCACAGGATTTTGCATGTCTTTTGGCTGAGGAAATAAAGGGGCAAAGAGTACTCTATTTTTTAGAGAAATACAGTTTATTTCTGAAGTAAACTGGATTTCTGTCTCCAATTTATATTCTGGGTTATTGGCTTGGAAATTTTTGGTAAGAAGAGGAAGGAAAAGAGTTTCCTCCTGAATGCAAAGAATAGGTTCTGTCTCATCTCCACGAGAAATCTCTGTGCTATGGGTTATCTGCTTGACCTCTGCAAGAAAACTATTGCAACATCTGTGAAATTACCACTGATCTTTCTTTGCATACCAAAAGAGATCACAGCACTTCCTCTCCTGGTTCTCTCTGAAAGTTTGCACGTGTAAGCTTATAGATCATCCAGGACATAGTGACACTGCTTCTTAAGAGAGTTACTTCTCCTCTAGGACCTGTTTATATGGACATTCAGTCAAGTATCATCTATTGCACGTCATGAACAGGTACCACTTACTGTAGGTAGCACGCTGCCCTTCCCCAAGGTGATGTAAACTAAGTTCTGCATATGAACATATTCTATGAGCCAGTCTTGCAGTCAGATCTGCCTGGTGCCCACAGACATACCTGGCAAGTTCAAAAAGACTTCAAAGTCCCACAGGATCAATCTACATAGATTGACTTGCATGAGTGAGGTTTATCTATGTATTACTTGCAGACGACAGTGCATAACAACGTGCACATATATCAATATTTATGACAGCACGCACATACTCAACAAGTAAAAGTGTATAGTATAGGTTTTCAAGTCCGAGCGCTGCATGCATAATATTAGTCAAAGAAGTCGATGCAATAAATGGTTTTTCCATTTGGTCTAAAATATAAAATTATACCGACAGAAAAGCATAAAGTAAGCTTTCAATTTTTATTTCTTAATTTTTTTTTCCTTTTTTAGTTTTGATTTTTACTGCTTTGGGAAAAAAAGACAAAATGGATACTACATTGAGCTGCTTCTCCAACCTGAAAACCTCACCAACAAAAAAGAAAACAATTTGCCACCTCTCTTACCTTCAAAAACCCACCAAGCAAGACTGGTTTCAAGATTGAGCTATATTTTTAAATACTTTAAAGTGTAAGTAGCAAAGTGGTTTATTACATTGTTTACCTATGAATATTTTACCATGAAAAATAAAATAAAGGCAAATTCACTTACAATTTAGTGCTACCAAGTCAGACAGGTACACTAAACCAGCAGAGGGCAATAGAATTCTAGAATTTTGCAAAATTGAGATGTAATTCTGGATGGAGTGTTGTTTATTGTATACATTTTCTGCTGGAAGTGACTTAAAAATGTAACTACTCATGAACTTTAATCATAGATTCCTGAAGATCATGTGTAATTTACTACACATTAGTTAAAGCCATACAAGTATATCAGACTTCTGTATAGATGTATCAAGACAGATATATACTAACACAAAGTTACATGTAACATTAAATAATGCCCAATAACATACTTCTTTCTCCAAGGAGATAAGAAAAAGATGTACAAAGTTCTGTTATACATGGAACACACTACGGAAAGTAAAATAATCTAGAAATAAACCCGCAAAGAAGAAAGAGAAGACATTTTCACACCAGAACTTCACAGTTCTAAATAAGATTAAGGTCCAAGAACTGGATAAGAAATACACTGATTTCCCCCCCTATGACTACAGTACATGAAGTGTTTGTTCTTTAAAAAAGCCAATTTCATGAAAAAGATTACCACAACTCTACTCACCAAGGTTTAAATCCATTAGTTAAGTTACAGATTTCACAAATTCTCAGTTGCAGCACTGAATTAATATAAAGACTTTTAAGAACTTTAACACAGCTATTTTGAAAATCTTCTAAAATGTCACTGTATTTCTTTGGCATTAAGAGGCTCAGCAGTGAGTGTGCACCTGTGTGACTGAATTGGGATGGTGGTATTGGCTCTATCCACAAAAATAACCCCCTAGAAACAAAGCTGTTACATCCAGGTTTATGCTCAAAAGCAAACAGACCCTGTAAACCTCACACATCTATGTTTTTATTTATATTCAGATAGTGGTTCTTAGAATTATTGATGACCTGATTTGAAATTTACAGCCCAGGTAATAGAGCACCTAAGTAATTCCAAAAAGACTAACTAAAGTAATTATTTGTAAGTTCTTCTATCACTTCATTCTATTATTTCTTTAATTACTTTTCCTCCTCCTACAGCAGCTTTCTCTGTCTTCAGTGGCAGAATTTTCTCTGAAGATCTCTCAATGCACAGCATCCCCTTATCTGAAGAAACTATTAAAATAATAGTCTTCAAGTAGTCCTCAAGAACAGGATGAGCAAACTAGTCAGAAAGATGCAAGGGTACAATACACACTATAAATTGCAAATAAATTAAAAAAAAATGTAACAGTAGTAGATCTCATCTTGGTGATGATTATATAAATTATATATACTACACAGAAACATACAATTATCTAGTTTGGAAAAGACCTTTCAGACCATCGAGTCCACCCATCGAGCTAACACTGACATCAACCTAACAAAAAAAACATAACTAAATCGCGTCATTAAGCACCGTACCTACATGTTTTTAAATGACTCCAGGGATGACAATTCTACCACTTCCCTGTTCTACTGCTTGATAATCCTTTCACAGTGTAGAAATTTTCCTAATATCCAATCTAAACCTTTCTTGGCACAACTTAAGACCACTTCCTCTTATCCTATTGCCTGTTTCTTGGGAGAAGACACCAACCTCCACCTTGCTACAACCTCCTTTCAGGTAGTTGTAAACACCAGTAAGGTTTCCCCTGAGCCTCCTCTTCTCCAGGCTGAACAATCCCAGCTCCCTCAGCTGCTCCTCATAAAATTTATTCTCCAGACCCCTCACCAGCTTCATTATCCTTCTCTGGATACTCCAGGTTTGTCAATCTCTTTCCTGTAGTCAGGGGCCCAAAAGTGGACACAGTATTCAAGGTGCAGCCTCACCAGTGCCAAGTACTGGGGGATGATCACTTCCCTAGTTCTGCTGGCCACACTATCTCTCATATAAGCCAGGATGCTTTGGCTGTCTTGGCCAGCTGGGCACACAGCTGGCTCATGTTCAGCTGACAGTCAACCAACACCCCCAGGTCCTTTTCTGCCAGGCAGCTCTTCAGCCACTCTTCTTCCCCAAATCTGTATAGCTGCATGGGGTTCTTGTGACCCAAGTGCAGGACTCGACATTTGGCCTTGTTGAACCTCATTCCACTGGCCTTGGCCCATCAATCCAGCCTGTCCAGATCCCTCTGTAGATCGTTCCTACTCTCAAGCAGATCAACGCTCCTGCCCAACTTGGTGTCATCTACAAACTGACTGAGGGTGCACTCAATCCCTTTGTCCGGATCATTGACAAAGACATTAAAGAGAACCGGCCCCAATATTGAGCCCTGGGGAACACCACTTTATGACCAGACGCCAACTGGATTTAACTCCGTTCATCAACACAATTCTCTAGGCTCAGCCCTCCAGCCATTTTTTCACCCAGCAAAAGTGTACACTAGTCCAAGCCACAGGCAGCCAGTTTCTTCCATTCTACTGGAATAAGGATGTGGTGATCAGGAGATGAAACTGAATTTACAGATACAGAAAGCGCATGGGACTCTTACTTCAGGTTTACATTCTTTCACTTTAAGGTCAGAAGCTTTACCAGAAATTTTAACTAAACCATCAGAAATTTTTTCATGGTGAAAATTCTAAATGAAGCAGTATTTCTGTAACACAGAAATAACAACAATGTAAAGAGATGGCCTATACCTTAATGAAAATTGTTACAGTCAAACAGGAGTTCCCTATCATTGCTAGAAAATGAGGTCAAGTGGAATCAGGAATAGTTACAAATTATGTAATCCAATGCTTGTGGAAATAGAATGGAAAGGTTACTGTTTATTCTAGGAGATAGTGGATCAGTTCCTCAGTTACAGAACTAAACATTTACTACAACATTTATCTTTACTTCTTATTTTAATTGGGGGGAGTGGGAGGGATGTCCTTGGTGTTTTTTTTTTTCATGACCAAGTACTTCCTCCCACAAACCACTAAGGAAAGGAATTGCAGATTGCAGAGTTCTCTTCAATACTTCTCATGATGTTATCATTCTGGGAAAGCAAGTTTCTTCAAAAGAGCAAAGTTACCACAGTAATTCATGTCCAAAAATCCTCGTAAAGACACAGATTAAAAAAATCCTTTAGTTAGTCTCACTCACTAATGTGCTGAATGGTCGTATTATACATTCCTGGTTTATTTCTTCCAGATATTTTTTTCACCTAAAAATAATTTTGGAAGTGAGATTAACTCTACCTGCAAAGACATTAAATCTGCTCTGCAGACATGTATTATGTATCCATTCAAAACCAAAGTACATTAATTAAAATCTTAAGGATCAAAGATGATGCTTTGACATCTGTTTTTGCGAGTGATACTGCAAACCTATTCAATCATTGCTAATAAGAATCTCCAGATACCTGTGTTAACTTAAAAAGTATGTTTGCTTTTACAAAAGTAATTTACTGAACTATAATCTGTATATGAAAGGAACTTTTAATGGATGTAATAAAAACTCTTGACTGGGAGCCTGTTTAGAAATGCTGACAGAACTTTGACCCTCACCTAACTATTCTCTTCCATGACCTCACTCATATTCATAAGCACCTGCCAAGTAACCACATTATCCTCTCTCAAAAATCAATAAAATACTGCTTTTATGTCATGTCTATAAAACCTTCAGCCACAGTTAACGTACTTGTGGACAAAATCACTAATAATAATGATGACTAATACGCTCCACAGCTTCCTTGCAGTGCCTCAAACAGTCTGTCTTCAACTACTATTACTTATTTCAAATTCATATTGTAAGCTCTTGAGGATGAGGACCCTCATCTTTATGTTCTTTTGTATGAAAGCAAGACCAGCAGTTCTGGTCCACAATTAGGGCTCCTGGATTTTCCAGTAATGCAAATAATGCTAATATACACACTATACAATATTGTAAAATATCCTTAATCAGTTTTTTGCCTGTAAATTTGAACATGTGCAAAATGAGTAAGATCTCTGAATAAACAATTGATAAACAAGATGATAAATGGAAATGTGATTTACATAATAAATTAAGATTTAAAAATCTATCTTATATCATAGGCATACTGCATGGATTTGTTTTAAGTTACACTAGTGTCAGAAGTCTAGGAACTGACCTCAACCTAAAGGATAAAAATGTATTTTTTCTTTACAAAATATGAATCACCTGAAAGGACCAACATCTAACCCTACCCCTGCAAAACAGGTTCATGCCCTTTTATGCTTTCTACCAACATTACTGCACGTTTTCTCCTGACAAGCCAGACTGGTATGTGAAGTTGAAACATTACAATCTTTGCTGATACACAGAAGCATGAGGACTCCAATAGTGAAAGAACACCAAAATCCAACAATGAAAGCTATTATGTGGTTATTTGATACTTATTACTTCATTTGAAGTAGTGTAGAAAAAGTTTTCTTCTCTCCTGTGTGATATCCCTCAATTCACTGCAGTTTGTTTTAGAGGAGTTACATCAAAAAATAGGAATCACCTAAAGTCTGCCTACATACATTTTCTTTTGTGGTTCAGCTTTTTCCGTAGTCTCCGCTACATGATACAAACATGTTCTTGCTGGACTTTAAGCAGGCAACTTAATGTATTTCTACATTCTGAGAATGAATGCATAGGTTTACTATTAAAAATAATGTTGTTTAATACAATTTCAGTCACAAAAACATTTCCATAGACTAAGATAGTATCAAAACTGGAAGTAAAGAGATAAAAAGAAGAAAATTAATGGAAGCAGACAAAACTGTTGCCAAGACAATAAAGGAAGTCTTTCAGGATGGCAGTTTCCTAAATTAAAGCCAGCAATTCAAGAATGGAGAACTCTGAAGTAGAAGTAATTTCATCCCAAGCACATTAGAGTAAATCAGAAGCATTAAGAAGCAAATACAGTAACTAGATGTAAGAATGAAAATATTTCTGTATAGAAAACCATCACATTACAGAAAGTATTTCTAGCTTTACAGAAGATGAACAGCTTGCTCATCCTTTTAAGAACTGTGTGGGTCAATCACAGTTGTGCGGAAATACAAGTTAAAAACAAAACCTCATGTAAAATATAACTAACTCACTAATTTTGCTTGTCAAAATTAACCGCATCATTCAATAACTTTATGCAATCCCCTGATATTTACATGAATTCTAAAATAACAACTAACACATTTGTTGCAAAGTAACAGAGATAATGTTAGTTCCAGATTTTCCACTGTTTTCCACAGTACAGTTGGAACAATATTGCAATTATGTCGGCTGATACTAGCTGTAAAATTTGCCTGATATAGACAAGAAAAGGCATCAACTCTTCACCCTTCATCATAGATTTCTACATCAGTCTTTGTTAGGTATCTTCTCTGTGATGTCATAGCAGATACTATAGAACAGAGAGCACATTTCAAATCACGATACTTCTGTTACATAATTAACCTCGAATTGGGTCTGTCTTGGAAAAGGATTTAATGATAATAGTTTAAATATGACAAAGTGCTCTGGACTTCGTATTAGTACTCTAGTATTGCCTCTTTAATCTTCAGAGAAAACCCTTATCCTTATAACTAGGAATACCTCCCACATCTGATGGGCTCTGGAGTAAAGTGGTCATTCATTTTGGTATTTCATGGCATAAAGGCTTTCTTCCATTGAACATCTCTCATAACTGTTACTGAAACTTTGTAATTAATTTCAGCTAGGAAAGGATACACTCACATTCATTTCATTTTATTATTATGCTAAGCAAAAAGGCATATATATTTCACTGTGAAAAACATTAGAAAGATTTATATTGGTTTAACACTTCCAGTTTCACATTTTATCATTATCTTTACTTTTTTTTCTTAAATCACAATTTTGTCATTACCTTGGAGATTTGTAATGAACTTAAACAAACTTAAACAAAACCCACTTCCAATAAATACAGACTAAAATTTTTATCTCAAAAAAGTTACTAGAATAATTCCTAAGGTGATCTAAGTTCTATACTATACTCAAAAGTTTTAAGTAAAATTAGTTACCAAATTTTGCTAATCTTGTAAAAACACTGTTCTAGTTTATGTAATTCTATTTCCTTCTCAACAGAGAAAGGTATAGGCATATGGAGTACAAATGACAAATGGGCAGACATGGAGATGAACAGCAAAATAATAGCACACCCTAAGGATTTCAGTTAGCCCTAGTCTGCAAAATATTTCTCTGATGTTTCATTGCAAATTCTCGAATAAAATTAGCATCAGTATCCAACTCAAATTTTATACAAAATTTGATGGCTTACAATCATTAAAATAAAAAAGAAATAAAAATCACCAGGGAATACTACATTTACATTTCACACACAGGAAAAATGACCGCATACTGAATAAGCATGGGTCATCCGTACCAAAAAAACATGGAAAAATTCCTTTATCTTCATGTATAAATACATTTTATTTATACTGTTCCAATTTTAAACAAAATTCCAAGAGTATTACTAACGGTAAACTAAAACCTTTTTCTAACCCATAAGCAAAAGTTGTGTTTGGTTTTGTGACATTAACAGTACACACCAAAGTCTACTGTCACTGATGAGTCACACTTTGCTAGCAGCTCATGTCCAATATTTAAAATTTTTAAAAGGCATTGTAACTATTTTTTCTAGAAAAATTCAATTGTTTCTCCAGGCCACAAATGTGCAACCAGTATTGCCTTCCTGTCTATGAATAGAATCCCACCAGCTATAAGTTAAGAGTGCAATCAAATCCTGCCTGATCATGGTTCACAACAGATGACTTACCAGGCTTCAGGAGCTGGAATTCTGAAATTTCACCAGACAACCCAAGAGCGGATAGGATTCTGTACTATGGGCAACGTTTCTTGTTATTTTAAAAAGATATATGTACAAATACTTGAGAGTAATCTTTGACACAAAGACAGTATCTGTTAGATCATTCAAGCTTGTTCCTTTCTATAAATTTTTTACTGTTTTCATAATAATATTTTAAAATACCTCAAGGCTACAGCATTGACCATGAGAAGACCATTCCGGAGTCTTATCAACGTCACCTCTGGAAGTATGTTTCTCTAACTACTCAGTTTCATCTACAGGACTCACATGAAAATATATCTTTCTCATTAGTTATATGTCTCAAACACTTCTTGTCTGCACTAGGCGTGGAAACGTACAGTAAAGCTATTTGGAAGAACAGGTAATTGTTTCATTAGTGCTTTGCTTTGTGTAAAGTAAAATTAAGCTTATAATTTCATATATACAATGGTTCTTTCACAAAGGAACTGTGATGTTGCATAACTTCTTTTTATTATTTCATTTGAAGGAAAAGAAACAGTAACATTAACAAAAAAATGCTGTTACATCTAATCTCCTGATAATTTCCCATCAAAATGCTGTAGCAAGCACAGACAGTAAAATATATGACTGATACAACTACAACATCTTTAGATTTACTACAGGCTTTCTTACCGGTAACTCAATTTAGAATGCCACTTGCAGAGTAACACCAATACACACACAAATTAAAATCTGTGTCACTAACAGACTCACAATTCCTATCTACTCCTGGCTACCAAGAACACTGTGCAGTTTCAACAGGGCGAGGTGAAACAATATTTAATATGCTGCTGGCATTAAACATGGTAATCTGATAATGGAAACATCAACAAAAACAAGTACATACTGCAAGCATAAGCATAATCACACTTATAGCAGATGTAAGATAGTTCTACATATTGAAGCAACAGTATAGGAATATCTGTGCTTTGCCTACAGAAAAATGCAATGCAGCTTGACTTGTGTGCACACATATATACATGTGTAAACTGCACTGTATATGGTAATTAAATAAAACTGACAAGCAACTCAGCAGAAAAGGCCATGACATAGTTTGAAAGTGCAAACATACCAGTTTTCCTGAAGGTATTTTAATAAAAAACAAATAATCCCCCAAATGACCTTAATTTTAGTTTGTACATTCCTCTGGACTTATCAGAGACAGAACAGCAATATGCTGTGTTAAGCAACAAAACTTTAAGCGTTCTAGCTAATATTTCACTAAAGGGAAACTCAGTGAAAAGAGAACTTATAAACTGTTAATACATTATAAAGCAGGAAGTTCAAGGGAGAAAAGTAAAGCAGAAGTATATGATATTATTTCCCCCCAAAACAGGGGAAAAGGGACATTAATCTAGTGTAACTTTAGAGCAGGAATCCCTCCAAAGGGTTATAGAGATGTTAACAGGGTGGAAAAATGACACACATTTTTCTTAATCTGAGAATACTGATACAGAACAATGTTCCTACACAGGTTCACGCCAGCCAGAACATACACGCTCTCATCTACGAGACAATTTTAGAAACCTCTAGAGAAGCTGAAAAATGCTCCAAAAAGTTTAATTACTACTCAAATTCCAAAAAGAACCTTAAACTGTTATTTTTAACTTTAACTAATCGCTGCAAAGTTTGTCTACTGATCTTATGTTCTGAACGACACATCAGTTTGTGTTTAGTATAAATAGTATTATATCAAAATATGTACTTTTGCCAAAGAATTGTATCTAATGGGACATACCAAAGGAGGCCATCACTGAACCTGAGGATTAGATCTGGGAAAAACAAAATTCTTTTTCTATTATGCATTAACAGCTGTTTTTTGCAAGTTAATAGTCAGGTTACTTTAATATTTAATTCAGGTCTGGAACGTTAAGAAAATCATCATGCCTCTTAGATCCAGGGACTCACAGTTTCCTGAGTGTATAGCTTTAGAGTTAAATAGTAAATATGGGACCGAGGTATTACAGAAAAGATTTCAGAGTGAGAAATGATGTGAGATCACAGTACTCCTACCAAAATTATAAGTGTATAGAAGAAATTATTTAAAGCTGTTCCATATTCAATCCAGCTTTTTGCTCTCCTTGCCTGTAAAATTAAAACTTAAGCTTATTTCAACAGTCATGATACTCCATGCAAAAAAAGGTGTTTTTTAATTGCTTCTCCCCTCCCCTAACTTGCTCAAACTTCACCAAATGAGATATCTAACCAAACTGCTACAAATCCCCCAAATACTCTCTGTACCTCTGACTGATTTCTCAGAAGGTTGCAGAAAAATTGAGTTGCAACTGAAAGTTGCAGAAAACTTACGTTTCTACTCAGCTGAAATAGGAATCTCTTTCCATTTTATGACTACTCATGAATGCCTTATACACCATTTGAAGGATGAAAGGTTCTATTTTTCTTAATGTCTATCATGTTATTAATCTCTAGCTAGCAACTACTATTTTGCAGTATCATGATGGACCAATGACCAATGATTAAACATTTATTTCTCAAACTGGATTGTATAATAATAATATTCACATTAAGCAAAGACTATTTATTGTTGTAAGCAAGTCCATATTCTGAACTTCTCAGCTCCTCAGATATGTACGTACATTCTAAAAAGTGGAACCTGAGCTAATGAGAACTGGGGAAAATGTTGGGACATACTGGGATACTGAAATAACTAGAGCCATACTGCAGAAGTTCTGCTTTTGGAATACCTGCTTGCAGAATTTGCATTATTTACATTTTTGTAATTACTATCATAATATATTTTATCACTATCAACCACTACGCAAAAAAGATAAGAAAAAAAAAAGCCACAGAAAAAATTGAAAACAAATACATAGTTAAAAAAAGCCATTCATAATATTCTCCAAAGTTAACAACTATACAGACTGAAAATTTAACATGTACTTTTTGGCCAATGCTTAATGTGCCAAATTAAACAAAAAAGTATTCCAACAAGCAGTGTTTGCACGATAACATCAGAAATTATTCTTTTCAATTATTTCAGTGACTAGTTATAATTCAATTATAATTCTTTAAACCATGATATAAGCCTGCATTTAGTTCTGGGTAAATTTATCATAATCATCATCACCCCACATCAGTAAGTGTAATTCTGGAACAATGTCCATAATAGCATGTTAAAAGACTTCCACTGACATCAATCAATTTTAGAATGAACCTTCCTATCCGCCATGTATCTCTTGTCATCACTTTCTTCATTTTAGCAATATACATAAATGTAAAAAAATTCAAAATAGTAGTGGTTCCAAAAAAAACTTACCCTATAAAAAGCAGTGGTCAGGGGCAGTAATGCTGCAGCAATGCTATATTCTTCTGAAGATGAACAATCCTTCAAGAGAAATAGATGAAGAAAATAAACAAAACCATTTTCAATGTTATTTCATTATAATTTCATTTCTGCCTTATGGAATCCCTCTGATAGCCTTCCTATACACAATGTAACTCAATCACTTGACATCATGTAAGTATAGCATATACTTATGTGTGCAAATGTGCATGCAAATACATTTACTCCTTTGATTTCTGCTAGGTAAGTATTGTTATGGTTCTTCCAATTTAAGGATTTTACGAGCAGCTTTCTCACTCCCATGTCCAAAATGTAATTTCAGCAAAGTAGTTCACATATAAAAAGGAAAGTATTCGTTGTTTAGGAAACAATAAAAAGGTAGCTTGCTTCCATTTGGGTCAACAGCTCATCTGGCTAAAATGGAAGTGATATGATGACCAAAGAAATTACTTTCAAAGTTTACACAAAAAAATGTACATCTATTTAATATGAACAAATCACCTCTACATCCTCTACAAAAGTTTGGCACAAGGTTAACTTTAAAATAAGATGAAAACCCATATTCTTCACAGTCTCAGAATGCCTCATTCAACAGTCAAGTGTGTCATTCCTGTGTCTCTAGACTGAAAAGGGTACGTCAAAGTAAATAAACTAGTAATTGCATTGATGAAAATAGTGATTTTATTATGAAAGTCTTTTAAAAGAATTGGAATGTAACTTAATATTTAAAATTAAACTACTTGAACTATTAAGACTTCTTTTAAAAACATAGAACAAAAAATACTCAAGAGTTAAAAAAAAAGATACTTTTTTTAAGTGACTATATTTTTTTTCATTAGCTCTTTTTGCCAACACTGAAGAACACAATAACGCACATAGTTGTACTAGACAAATGTATCACTATTTTGCCCCTGGATGGTGAATGGCAAAACAACATTTCCATTTGAACTACTCATTTCGGTATTTTTAACATTCATTCTTATAACAGGTACACTCCAGCTCAAACCTCACTCTTATTAAGTATCTATATCATCTGACCAGATTCCAAAATCAAAATATCTCAAGTGTTCCTCTGCCAGACTTTTCATTTAGGTGTTCATCTTTTATCAGGGTTCTCTAAACCACAGCAACAAGCAAAAACTTGGCACCAGCCAACTGTGATAGCAGAAATATAAAACCTGCATTACCAGAACAATCATGTTAAGGATCATTAGCATGTCATTTGTATTCATCTCACTCTTCTTTCTTAAATGGCTGCTGAGTGACTATGGACTGCAGGTTTAAAACAATAGACCAAAAAACTCATCACCAGTCTATTTTGCTTCTCATTACTTTAAAAGTCCATTTAATCCTTTGTGATCTTCCAATAACAAATACTTAATCTTCTGTTACTTTCATCAAGCTGACCTAAATGTAATACCAATGTCCATACACAGCAGCATCTAGAAAACTACTTGCATATGTGTTCTGAAAAGGTGTACACCAAGTTCATAGATGTGAAGCTTTACTTCTGCACAGTCATTGAAGGTCTTAACATGTCTTAACTCTGCATGAATGCATGTGTGTACGCCAACTGCGCATGGAAAACAAAAGGTGTGCACGTGCTCACACCTCGTAACACATTCCAATCTGGTAGAGGAAAATAGTAAGAAAAGTGGACACTGGGAAACTTAACATATGTTTTAATGAAGTCTTTCAGTATTGTGACATGTATATAAACCCCAAATGTATAACCCATGTTAACATGTGACACATATAAAAAACCCAAATAAGTTTGTAAGATGTCAGAACACCAAGACTAAAGGATGTAGCCTCAGCTGCTTTTCATTTTCTATTTCTGCATTATTTGCTATTATTGTCCACATCCTTAAACCCTATTCAGAATTTAGCACATGCATTTGTAGCTTAATATAAAGATAAATATTTTTTTACTTAATCAGAAAACTTCCCATTTAAAATGACACTTTACAACCTCTAGGAACACTCAACAGTTTTCAAAGAAATACATATCTTATTTCTGCACATGCTTATTTATAATCAGGTACAAAATGATCCATCCTCATTGTTTCAAGTTATCTACTTAATCCCCTGTCTTAAACTATTCACAAGAGTTTTGGCTTTTACACAAAATATACATAAAAATATCTTTATAAAAACTGAGCCATGTATCTTCACCTAGAGAGCATTCAATATTCCAAGAGCTAACACGTCCCAAAGATATATATCATCACCACATAAACAACATAGTAGATTATTTTTCCATTCCTTCTTGCAAGTATTACATTCTCCATATATTCTGTGTCAGCAATACCCTCTGGACTTGTAGCATGGAAGTATTATCTATATGTATTTTTCCTTTTCCAGCATATGACAAGAAATGTAAAATGATCTCAGTTAGGAATAAAGTATAACACTTTTGTTTTAAGAATAGTGAAGTTAATTAACTGTTTATTTGCTTTGTAGCTGCAAGACAGAATGGCATAGCTAACAAAGATGTTGCACTGAAATATTAGCTCTTCGATTTTACAGGCAAACCAAAGTTCTGGAAATGTCATATATGTACTGTATGCAATTAATTTACACTCCTGAAACAAAGCAATCCAGCTGCCTTATATATAATAATGTCTCTATCAATTGTGGAAAATATCTCTTTACTACTGCTACAGAAGCAGACAAATCAACTACCAAAAAAGAGTTAAAGCTGTTCCCCCTAATTTGTACAAAATGAAGCTGAAAGACATCTGGGGAACAAAAATTATTCTTAGCAAATTAACTTCCTAAAAACACTGTCTTAAGGCAGTGAAATACGGACTTCCACCATGCCATGTGCAGAGCACTGCCTTGAATCCATGCCTAATTGCGTCAAGATCTGGCATATTTTTCTGGCCATACTGATAATATATTCAGATAGTTGCTGAACTCTGTAGCAGATTGGAAGCATTACAGGAATTCATGTACTTTTAAAATAGTTTTGTTATACTGAATTGATAAGTGAATAATAAAATGAGAATGTTTTTCCTTACCTTACTTTGATAATACATGTGATTTATGTTCCACTCAGTTTAGATATGCGTCAAAACTCTGGTAGTTAGATATTGGCATTACATTGCAGCTAGGAAGTTACAGATTTTTACTGCCTCTAGAGATGCATGGGGCTGCTAGTATCTGGTGAGGCTAGTATCTGGCTTTTGGAATCTGGTAGGTGGCTTAAGCTTCTGGTATGGGAGAGGAGAGGCACCTCTTCTCATTCTTGGCTTCAGAACAAGTACTGACTTGAACTTTTGTTTGGAAGACAAGGTATTGCGTGTCATCATTAAGTTGAGATGCCCTCCACAACCTGACAAAAGTATTCTTCACCATCCAAACTAAGCTCATAATCAATCAAGAAAAAATGTCAGAAACTTTAGAATTTATTTGTTTTTAAGCACTAAGACAAGAATTGGTAAGTCATCATGTGTAAGGCAACCATAAACTATGTGCAGTACATTGGTTACAAGATACAGGTGAAATATTGGTTCCAAATTCAACAGATGACTTCAGTGGTGCCAGGATTCAATCCTCATTGTTACAGATATATTACGTGGGCAGGTTCTACTGAGTCACAGAATTTTTATTGTTGATGTAGTTTATATTTTAGAAATATAATCTGTCAAACAACAGACAAGACTATTCTTTTTGTCTAAAAAAAGCAGGGTTTTTTTTTTAGCAGCAGGTAGAACTGCAATGGAATTCAAAACTAGAATTGAATTTTAATGAGCTGATTTGAGAAAAATCATACATTTTCCTTAGATAAGCTGAATTAAGTTTATGCATCCATTATATATATATAAATACAACTAAACTATTAAAAATGCCATTTTTTATCAAAGAAAACCTATTCCGTGTTAATCAGTGTTATGACCAATGTCCTTTATACTGAAGCTCAGCAGATTTAAAAAGTCAAGTAAATAAACTAACAATTTAACAATGTATTGACTGTATCTAATACAATCACAGGCTGCCTTGAATAATGGTGAAAAAACCCCATAGTCCTATTTGGAATTTCCATGTAAGTTTTAAAAGCATTTAAACTACAAGTTTTAACTCCACAGATAAAGCCGTCATCTGAAGCTACAGTCAAAATTACATATTTTGCTGGAATAAATGCCAACAAGACACTAATTACTTAAATTAATTATTACTAACAGTATATCATTAACTTCAAAGGAAAGCCTGGATTCCTCTTAATGAAATCATACACAAAATTGGTTTATTTTCAGTGAAAATTAAAGTACAGTTTGTTTCTAACCTTCATATGCAGTTTAGCCAAGTGAAGTTAACGTCACTGCTAGCTGCTGCTGCTCTGCTTTATAATGGGATCAAAGTTTTCTTTTTGTTGTTGTCACAAAGGTGAAATCAAACCTTATTGAGACACCTACAATTTTATTAAATGCAACTCATCTGAGACTTGAGAAACAGGATGGAGGAAACGCATACCTAGGAGGCCGTTATAGCTGTTTACCTGTGGACTTATCTTTCAGCAGAACTACAAGAACTCATTCAAAACTTGGAAGATACTGCCTTTTGCAATTTTTGCTACTTTTAAAACTTCTCATTTTGATAAGAATATATACAATCTTTAAAAATTGTTAACTCCTAAACCCCCCTTTCCTTCATAAATGACCCTAGCACATTTTATGTGTTATTCATTAATACAAGCTTTTAATTTAATTTTTGTTCAACTTACATGCTGTTGCAGTGATTGTCAGTAAATAAAATTAAAAATGTATACTCTCATTTTCTGTGGTTTCCAGGTTTAATATTGACCAGAACCACATTTTGGGCTTTTGAAGAGCAATTTCTCAGGTTGCTACCTGGTTATTATCCAACAGCAGTAATTAATTCAACATAAAGTCTGTATTAGACTTCACCTGTGCTCTGTGTTATGCCAGATGTACTACTTTCTTCAGCCTCTGTGATGATTATGCTCATACAAGTGCAAATGCCGAAGACAAAGGAACAGCACCCAACTCAGAAGAATCTTCACCAATTTGTTTTGACTTTGTGGTCTTTCTGCATAACCAAGAGCCTTCATAATGACCATTTCATCAAGGAACCTATGCCAGCAATAGGATGTAAGAATCTGTAGGTCTGCCATTCCAAGTATCAGGAGATCCAATTCCATTTTAGCAGGATTTTATTTCCTGAAGAGCTTCATATTCGTCTTTACCTGACACTGAATTCTCATAGATTTGTCTGTCCTTGAAACACAGTGGTCTAATTTCAATTGTTGCAATTTAGATGGAATTACACAATTACATAATGTTCACTAATTTTTAAGTTTTCTTTTGCTTTATGCCACATGTTCATAAGTTAATAAACGCAGTGCATTTTCTCTATGCAGCTCCATTACACTTCTGATCTCACAGCAAGTCAAAACAAGAAACAACACTTTACTCAAAGAAGAGCTGTTGAGCCCTTCCCCTCCCTTCTTTCTCAATAAATACATTTCCATCTAGGGTTGAGATTAGTCGTTTCCTTCTTGTAACAAGTTACATTTAGGAAATCAGGAACCTCAATTTTTATGTGCATAAATTAGACATTCTTCACTGAATTTTTACTGTACCCCAAAAGCATAAAAACATTTATGTTTTTTGCAAGACACTGATAAACACAAGAATGCCATCCCTTGTGTCTAAGCACATCTGAGTTTCTTTAACAGAAATGCCATGCATGTTTCTGAATACTGTCATGAGGCCCATGGCAATAAAGTTCAACATACTCAGGCTGTAATCTTCTCCCAAGGAAATGGTTGGGATGCCAAGATGCCTTTTGACTTTTATTTCACAGCAGGGCTTCATTCACAGTGACTCTGTCCAAACCTTAAACTACACCAGCTGTGATACAAGGTCCTGCACAGTAATTTGTAAAAAGTATTTGACAAACAACATTCAAATGATAGAATACATTGCAATTCATGACAAAACAGTGATCAATATCCATTAACTACTCAGTTGGAAAGGGGTGATTAATTCATAATATACCTACAGACTGCAGTATAATCCTAAAGACCAGGCACACCAAAACATTCAAGCAGTGATTGCACAACTTAAATACAGGATACTTTGTAAACGGCTTTACAAACAGGCTGGTTGACTGAGTTAAGGAACAACAGACAAATGCTTAAAATATTAAAAGAACTATTAAAGTTTCATGTGATTTTCTACTTTCATGTAGTTTTAATAAAAAAATGCATCACATCATCAGTACACGTTCTATATTATTTTTATGACTTAATAGGAATTACCTTTTTTTTAAAAAAAGGTATCAGATTTCTATGGGTATGTGAAGTGATTAATTGAAAAATCAGTTTTTCACTTTAGAAAAATATTGTTTGGCTAGAAGTGGAATTTTACATCTATCTTCTGAAATGTAGAGTCAACACTCAGCTCAAATCAATTACCAAAAGATTCTGTGTCTAGTTGTCTAAGGAGAAATTGAACAACGGCTGATGAAATATAACTTGGAAGTCGGGCTCACTGAAAATTTTCCATGGAGTATCATGTGACAGCAAAATATTTCTTTTTATTTATGCTAAAATCCCTCACTGCCATCATCTGAGAAAAAAGAACTTCTAAACCCCAAAGTTTTCCCCTTGGGAGACTTAAAGGTACCTTGTCAATTATAACTAATTTTCTGGGGAAACAGAAATAAAACCTTGAGCAACACCTCAAAGGTGGCAAGGAACAGGTACAGGGGATCTACAGGCTGGACCGTAAGGAGCAAGTCCTCACAGAAGGCATTTCCAGAAACATGAAGAACAAGAGAGTGATTGAAAGTATAGGTTGACCAAGAGTTGATGGATCAACTTCTATGATGAAATAACAAGCTGTGTAACTGAGGAAAGCGCAGCATGTCTCATTCACCCTGGCTTTAACAGGGCTTTTGTCACAGACTCCTTTGGTATCCTTGTAGGAAAGCTGAGGAGACATGGTCTAGAGGAAAGAGTGAAAAACTGCTTGCACCATAGAACTCAAAAGACAGCAGTCAATGGTTCCATGTTTTACCGGCAGGTCGTTGTGAGTCACCTTTCAGGGGCTGATACTGTGGCAAACGCCACCTCATGTTTTTATTAACAACCTGTAAAGGAACATGAAATGGATCTTCATCGAATTACCGGATGACACCAAATTTGGGGGAGTAGTGAATAGCTTGGAGGGCAGGGCTACTACTAACTGGCATCACAGCCTGTCAGAAACAGACTCACAAGAACCTCATGAACTTTAAAGACAAACGCCAAGTTCTGCACAAAGGACAGGGTAACTCCATGCAAAACATAAGCTATATATGAACAGCACCTGGAACCATGTGCTGTGTTATACATGTCAAGCAAAAAACGTACCCTGAAATTCAGGAAAAGGCACAAAATGCTTTTCACTGGCTTGCTGTTGTTTGCAGTTATGAGCGAACTCTGTATCATATAGACAGCTCCAAGGAATTGGTAACCTGGGTGAATGGAACAGGCACTCAACATGATAGGAAATGGAAATACTAGGAAGTACCTCGATGACAGAAAAAAAGCATTATAATAGCAGCGACAGGCAGAAGAAGTGAACAGATTTACAGTAGCAATATTAAGTTTCTCAAAGAAATACGTGAGGTAAAGAGTAAATAATTGGAAACAATGTGTAAGATGTGAGGGAGGAGGGGAAAGAATATCTTGTACCAAGTCAAAAATGTTAAAACCATTAGTCTCACCAAGATACATACTTAGAGCAGGGGCAAAAGAACAAAACAGTTAAGAGATTTTAAGGATCTCATCCAAGAGACAGAACCTGTCAGTAGAGTGCAGAACTGAACGGAGCCCCAAACTAAATAAGCATATAAAGGGAAAACACTATGCTCAACCAGCACAGACAAAAATTACTGGAGAAAAAGCCAATGATAATTTTTCTTTTCTTTTCATATATATATATATACACACACACACACTGAATCAGCAGGGTTCTGGCAGGTGCCCTTGGGAACCAAAATACATGTTTGTGTGGATGTAACACTGCCTCTGCGTGACGCATTTTTCACAAACTGCCAAGAGTGGAGTTTCTTTCCAATACATATTTGACAACCTGTTGCCGGAAAGCTTCAGTTTCTCTACACCAACCTTGATAGTACTGAACAGCTTTGCTACAGTTTTGGCAGAGGCGCCAGTTAGGCTGTGTACAGCTGCACCAAAGGACAACAAGAATGACAATGACCAGCTGCTTCTGGAAGAAGTTTTCTTGGATCAGCTTTGTTAGTGCAGCTCCATTTCTGGTTTCATGAAACAAGTGTCAGCTGCTGGAAGAGGATATTTCTGGGATGACCTGTAGTAGCTGCAGAATTTCAAGGATGACAACAGGGGGTTTTGTGGTTTCTATTGAGGTAATTCTGCTTATTATAAGGTTGTGAATCTTGAATTCAGCCAGCAAGGGCTTTTCCATGCTTAGGCACAAATGACACATCGTATTAGTTGCACTGGTGAATTTGATGGAACCTAAAATCCCTTGCTGCCAACCCAGCTGCCAGACCTCTCAGTTCCTTAATAGACTGGAATGTAAATTTCCTGTTATGTTTCAAAGAGTAGTTACAGTTTTAATGACTTTAATACTAGCTGTTGTACAAGTTGCTTAATCCAAAAATCAGCCTTGTAACAACATCAGAACAGGCCCATTCCACACCATGATAAAATTATGCTACTAAAGCCATTACCATAAATACCCTATTTTTCTGGAGAAAAAAAAAAAAAAAAAAAAAAAACTCACAGCAAATTTAAGGCTTTATAACCCTGGATGATAGTCTATTAAAGGATAAATGGTTCACAGAAAAGAATACCTAAAGCAAATTTGGGAAACCGAAGCCATACTGTGTATTTGTTTTCCTAAGAATACAAGCAAAAACAAGTGTGAAGCATTTTTTGTAAGAGATAAAGAAAGACAACGAAAGAAACAGTAAAACAATTTTGAACTGACAATTTTAAAACTATCCTCTGACTCTTTCAATTTTAGAACTCATTAGAACTCTAAATATCAATTTAGAACTGATATTTTTCTCTGGGATTTTCAAATGGCTCCAGCAAATATGAAGGTTAGAATTCCATGAAGTAATTCCTCCAACTTTGGTTACAAAAGTGAACAAGTAAGCTCCCAAAACTTACTGGTTTTCCATCTTGTTGAGGAGCCATGTTTGGATGTTCTTGAAACAAATTCCTATTCTCTGTAAAAACAGTTCTGCAGGGCAAACACTACTAGAGGAAAGAAGAAATCCTTGAGCTTGCTGTGTGGATCAAAGCAGCAGAAGTGCAGTAGGGAAATTCCCTGTAGTTTTGTCTTCCAGCAAAACTGTTTGATACAAATTGGAAGATATCTTGGTATGACCCTTTTCTGTTCCATATCCTTCTACATCATTGCTAGTAGCAACACCCAGTTAACCCCAGAGAATGCCTTCTTTCCCAGCTTTTGGGTTGCTAGTTAATCCCCTTTAAAACCTTGACAGATATTCTCCTAGGCTGCACGATCTTCCTTCCTGAGGGTTTTACTCCAAACATTTTTCTGCTTTATTCTTACCTCCTTAAAATTATAGGGAAAACATACAGAAATGAAAAGTGAAACACAATGTATCAGCATGAACAATAAACAAAAATGTGATGTAGGTAAATATTTCTAATCTGTGTCTCATTCTAACAAGAAATATAAGCAGATATAAGCATCTTCTCAGGCTTTTTATCTTACCAGCAGTTCTAAGTAGCAAATAAATCCTTAGGCTTTCAGGAAGACCTTTACTATCAGAGTTGACATGAATCCCACAGTCCCCACTGTCTTCTCTTTCAGGACCACGCTAGTGTCCCATGGGGCCATATTTTGCCCAAGCTCCTTATGCTGCTCAAATTTTGGATCTTGGTCTTTGCTGCTTTGTAAGATTTAAGAGCGCAGCTTTTGATGTCTCACAGTACTGTGAGACATCTTGCTAGGTGATCTTAGTCAAAAAATTTAATAAAAATTTCAGATACTCTTATCCTCTCCTCCTTCTTCAAACCAAAGAAAATAAAATAGTAAAGATCTAGGCTTTCTGTATTAATACACAGTGAGAGAGGGATGCACAGGCACAGTGCAACGACACAGTATGGTATTACTGATATCCACTTGTGGAGCGAAACACATGAATGCGATGATGCAGTGGTGTATAAGAAGGGCAATGACATGCAGTCCAAGCATGCAACACTTAGCATGGCACTTGCAGCAGTGGATGCCGCTGGATCCACCTAAATGAGGGCACATGAACTGAACAGCAAACACTGCATGTTCAGTGAGGTGCAGAAAATAAGCTAGCTTGCCAGGTAATGCATTCCAAGGATTTGATTATGTGAATGGAAACTATTTCAATGCATCACAACTGAGTAGAGGACTAATAATAGCTTCCTCCCTCTGAGCAGACAATGGTCCTCTGTCACAATAGACAAACATTACATGTATTATGTGTGTCAAAAAAAACCCTCACCATTTTGTACTCATGGTTCAGTCTGCAATTGCTCTTATCTGTTATAATTTATTTACACTAATGAATTAATAATTAAATTAATCAGTGATTACATTAGCCTGATTCTTGGCCAAAACAACCTCTCTCCTCTCCTTGGCTATGACTGGAGTTTAAACCACATTATATTATTTTTATTTAACTCTTGAGTTGCGAATAACTGAACATTAGTAGTCTGCTAATATTGTATTTTTATAGCAATAGAGGTAAAGTTAAGTGTATTTCTCTTACAACACGTGATTCTACACGTTTATTTCTGCATGCAAATGAGTAAAAAGTTGACCGATAACCACCAGAACTTTATATTACAAAGTAAAATGGTTTGTGAGATTTACTGTATTAAATAAAGGTATATAACCAATATTTAAGGACAGTTGCTGTCTCAAGAAATATGTTAAACTTGATAAACTTTTACAAATTACAAGAATGAAAAGATGAGATCTTCAGCTATAAAAAGGTCTTATTTTTTTTTTTGAGGTAGTTTACCAGGTATCTGATATGCAACTACAAAAACATTTTCCCAAGTTTTCAAAAGAATTCACCATTGCCTTCGAAGTACGTGATTTTTTTCTGACCTTAAATATGACAGCTAAGTGTCAGCCAAAATTCACCATTGCTGTAACAATAACATGGAGGTGCTGCACATCTGATTTTGATGAAAATATCTAGAAAATACCTCATCGTTAAATGTTGGACCCAAATCCTTTATCTTCATCCTGAGTGAGTTAAGTACAGAGATATACTATGTGCTGCATTTTTATTGTGTTAGTTTTTAATAATGGCATCATTACAGCCAGTAAGCAACAAAATAAGGATTAGCCTATCTCATCTTGTAACAGCAATGAACTTAGCAAGATCAAAACATGAATGGAAGCCTTTGTATACCTAAAATAACATGACAACTTCATCTGGGCAAGAGTTGTTAAAAACAAAAAACAAATTAAATATAGAGTATTCAGAAAAGCTTATTACCTGCCAACTTTTACTAGCATACCAGTAATCACAGTTATAATGGTAATCATTAGATGATCACAGTAGAGTCCACGGTACTGTAACAATTTCTGGAATATGTAAAAGTTCCATAACCTAATAGTGTCTCATATCAAGACATGAAGAAATCTTAACTTAAGGGAACACCTCTCAGTTGAATTGCAGAAAGTTTCAAACATCAAGTTTCCAAATGTGTCTTTTACTGATATGTGATTTCCTAAACATAGCCAACAAAGTCAACTATTTTGCAATAATGATTAGTAAAGTTGATTTGCTGTCATGAGTTAAAAAAAAAAAGTTGGAGAAATCACTATGGAGTGATGATAAAATAAATACAAGACATTTAATATCAGCTAAAAAAATTACTGACACAGGATGACTACCAAACCAGTGAAAGGAGTACAGGAAAGAATAAGGAGACCAAGAAAACACAGAGAACATTGTTTTAGCTGCTTCCAGGAGCATCTTTTCTGTACCAAAAGCTGCTTGCTGAGAAAAAAAATACATCAACATTTTTTTTGGTTAGTAATATCATTTTAACTGCTGCTCTCCACTACAGTTCTTGCTAATCAAAATTAATTTCTGTGCAAGTACTTCAGCTTTTATTTCTAAAACAGTTACATACTCATACAAAACTGTGCTTGAACCAAGCTTTACAGTGTTATGGTACAAGCTAAAGGTTTCTACATTAGATACTAAAGTTCATGATCAAGCGTTGTATTTAGTCTTTTCCGTAAGTTTTTGAAAGTTTTTCTCCAGGAAAATTTTATTGGAAAATTTTGAAAGTACTTAGGTTATGACTTAAAATGACTTCATTGAAAATGAATTTGCTCATTATTTCTTTCTTATTAGTCTGTTTCCTGAGTAGCCAAAGATGTTTCATCACTGTCATGGAGACTACAGGCTTCACCAGAATTTTAGCTACCCCCAAGGACTTCTAAGGTCAGCTTCTTTTTACTGACCAGAAAACTGAGCTACACACTTGTTAATTTTATGTTTTTCTAAGTACATAAATAAGTTTCAAATTCTGAAAATTAATAAGAATAGATATAGGATATTTTAATTTTTTCTTAAGATGGAAAATATGGAACATAGTCCCTTTACTAAGAGGTAACAGGGAACATATGACATTCTCTGTAATATTCCCTCTCTCTCTTAGCAAACACCTTTGTTTCTCTTCATGCTCCCAAGAACATATACTGTCAGTAACTGAAAAAAAAAATAAATTCAAAGTGTCATGGAAATAATGTGCACCAAGACAACACGTTGACTTAGTTAAATTTGTTAAACATTATTTGGTTTGAGCTGACCTGGGAAAAACAGCCTTCTTCTGTGCAAAACCAGTATTTATGGAGATAGATAAAACCTGAATGGATAACATATAACCTCAAAAATGTTTGTGGGGTTTCAGAAAATTTCTGGCTGCAGAAACAACCTTTTACATACTCTTCTAGAAAAACTTATCCAAGAATCAGCAATTCTCCCCACAGTTTTGATTACTCCTAGGTAATCCCAGGTGAGATGAATTTCAAGTAGGTTACTGAAGAAAGTGAATGTTTTTATAAAAGAGAAAATTGGAATGCTGACATATTTCAGTATACCTGTTCTATAAGTAGTTATGGTTTGAAATAGTTAATTATGGTTTGCTGGATTGACTTTATGTTAATCAGTTCTGGTGTCTACTCTTTTCATATGCATGTTGTATTTTCTATTTGAAATCAGAAACTAGACAAGACTCATGGAATTAAAATCTTATGTTATGTGACACTTGTACAGCAAATTATCCTGAAGCAGTTCTTTGCAATGAGTGTGTGTAAGATCCACGTAGCAGTCTGAGCCTCTTTGTTAAACTTTAGCTGAAATATGGATAATCAAAGAAGTGATTCTCATAATACCTCTCAGCATCCTGGTTTGGATTTTCTCTGTAGTTATGCTGTTCATATTTTGATCAATGCAATACTGCTGGTCTACTGACTGCACCTGAGAGGTTGTGAAAAGTAACTGAAAAACCGCAAGCCTACCATCAGTTAAGTCTTCTTCACAAAAAATGTTTTACACGCTAACTAGCTCTGTAGGGATGGAGGCTAAATGTACAAAGGACTGGGAAGATAACAGCCATCTATCATAATCAAGTTGGGATCAAAGTCTATGACTTTCTTACACATGCAATTCAGAGGCTGAGTAACAAATTGTGTTAACATAACTGTAGTTGTGGCCTGTGGCTTTTAAACAGAACCACATATGGTTAGTATTTCAGCTATTCCCAAATGACAAAGGCAAGGCTCCAAAATAGTCCATTAAAATAAATATTTTCCTTTAAATTGTTTTTCACAAAAGCAATTATACCTTTTAACTTCATAAACATAACAGGCTAAATTCCAATAAAATCAATAGTCTCAAATCTTGAATTTGGCCTGAAAACAATAAATTAAAGGCTGTTTTAGTCCACTGGCTTTGCCTGCATCAATGTTTTTTTCTCTTCTTGTGGAGAGAAAAAGGTTCAAAACTACAACTTGTTTTGCCTCTGTTCTAATAAAAAAAAAATTAGTAAAGACTTTACTTGGTTTAAGTGTAGGTACCCCAGCTTCTGCTGGCACATAGGTAAGACAGTGATCAAGAAACACGGTGTGGGTAGCATCATATTTTGTGCCATTTGTGAATCTAGATTATACTAATGTTAATGTTCTCTCAGAAGTGGAAAGTACCAGAACATGCATGATATTTACAGAAGCAAGTTTCCAAGTATAGGAAAATATCTAAAATATTAGCAATTACATTAATGCATTAAAAGTGAAGAAAAATGAAAACTTGTTGAGAATGAAAAAGAGCAGTGCTGTTGAAGGTATGTATAATAAATAAAACTCTATGGTTCAGAGGTAGACAGAATAATGTAATGCAGATAAAGATGATGCTTCCAAAGAAGTCCTGAAAATCATGACATCCTCATAGTCCAGGTTAATTTTAAGTGTAATATTATTACTACAGTTAGGGTACAAGATACTCTAGTAAGATATTTCATCCCATACACCTGGAAGGGATAGAGACTATTATATGCCAATTGTATGCAATTTATTAGGCTATAACAAAGGATATATATTCTCTAAAGTAAAGGTTAATCAATGAACATTGAAGGCAAAGGTTTTACAAGGTGTTCATGTGATCAGAGGACTTAATTTCATCAAAATAATTTGCTTTTGTCCTCAAAAGTCAAACAATCTAGATAGAAAATTAATTCTATTTGTGCATTCACAAACATTGTGAGATTTTACCCTGTTAAACATGCAATTAGAATTTTAATTTCTAGCTCCCAAGTGGAGTTTTGGAGTTGAGAGATGAAGCACTGGGGAGAGGCAGCAAAGGGAGTTGGTGGGGTGATTTTTGATTTTTTTTTTTTATTTTATTTTTTTTTTCCTATAGTCATTAGATGAAGTTATTTCTAAATATTTTGTTGGATCACTAGAAACCAATGCCTGTCCACTGGCTGTGTATGGGGAGGAGGGAATTACCAAAAGTAATCTTTACCATAGCATGCTTACATGGCATTTCCCCATGCGTTCTAAAAGACACTTCATTTAAGTCATAAATCTGTGCTATAATATTGAAAATTAATGTCAACAGCTACAAGAAATTTATATAACATATGTAGACTGTCAAACATTCTTTTCTTTACCCCTTTATTTTCTGTTTCTGTTCTATAACTTCACACACTTTATGTAACAGCATAGGTAGGTCTACTACTGTAAGGAAATCTGATTTTTATGCTTTTTTCCTTGAAAATAATTCTAAAATGCCATATACATTTCACAGTTTTATGTTTGTCACATTAATGCATTTGTCAAAGTTTATACAAAATATTGACAAAACTGAGAAAAGGCCTGAGCTTTATAATATTTATCTCAACATAATGCTTCAATTTTTGAATACAAGCTGCCAAGATTTCAATTGCTAAAAGCAAAGGTTATACAAACATTATAGCAACCAAATTATTAGAAGGCTTTGAATACATTTGAATGTTCTGTTTTAGAAACTTTTGTATATGAAAAATAAAGGTAATGAACTTATGTTGGCATCTTCTATGCAAATTCCAGCAAAATAAAACATTTAAAACCAAGCAACTTTATAAAATTTCTTACAAAAACAACAAAGGAATCTTCTATATGGCATGTTTTTCCAGTAAGTTAGGTACCATCAATGATCAAGGGAGCACAAAAACCTTGCTTGCAGAGCAGAGCAACATTCCACTTCAGCTCCTTTACTACACCTTGGTTTAACTGTTATTTGAAGGGTGAAGCACAATGAGGCAAATCCAGAGTGAGATTATGTTACTTCAACAAACTCTTTGCCTTCAATTTAGTAATAAAAGACTGAACTAAAGCAAATTACACAAGTGCATATGGGCAGCCAATGAAATGGCAGAGTACATCAATACTGCCCAATACTTGGTTACTTATTGTATACATAAAATAACACTCAAAATAGCACGTGTGCACCTACCTAACAGTGTTATACACAAATCTATATGGGAATCTCTACCTGTACTGAAATACACATTATATACATGCATAAAATCTAAAATAAAATCCTATGCGTTCCTTCAATTTTTTATTTAATATAATACTTGTAAAACAAGAAGTCACTGATTTCATGCAACTTAGTCTATTAACAAAAAGCCTATACTTTCCAACATCAAAGACTTTTTCTTTTTTTCTTTTTTACTACCTTTCATCAGTCCGCCTCTTTCACAGGCAGGCTAGAGAGCAACTGCACAGCAGTATAACACAATTTTTAAACCAGACTTGTTTTATTTACAGCAGCGAGTAGCGTACAAGCACATGTCTGCTTTTCATCAAGGCAACCAAAAATATTTAGAACACAGAGTTATTAGGAACACTTGGCAACCGCAAGGCCACACTTAACAGTAATGAACACTTAAGAGCAGTCAGAGCCTACCACGTCAACGCTCCAAGAAGCTACATGGTTTCAATAAGACACCAATGTGTGAGCAGACACACGCGAGCGTGCCCTGTGTTAACAGCTAATGTAGGACTGAACAAAGGCCTGTGACTGGAGACGTCCATTAAGAGCACAGACGGCACCATTGGATGAACGTCCCACAGACACAGCTGGGACGGGTGGGTTTGTATCATTCTCAGCCTTGCCAGGAGACTGCCCAGTGTGACACCCCTCATCTGTTGCTGTGCTTATGTTTGTGTCCAAAAGGCTATCGCGTTTCTATTTATCTATTTGTAAGCCAGATATTATGACCTGACTGAAATCAGTGTACCCCGATCACGGACCAGTTGTTTGCAGTTTGGATACCAGACCGCCTTATTTTCTTTTTTTTTTTTTAAAATGCCTCCATTGCTATGTAAACACTGTGTAAAATCTGTTAAGGTGCACTAAAAACTCTTAACTTTCATCACAGCTCTTAAGATACCTATTTTTCTGCTACTGCTTTGCTTCAGGGCTGTGCTGTTGATTGTGCCGTACTCCAGTGAGGCCTGACTGAGCCTGTGGGCAGCAGGGGCTCATAGCTGCTCACTTAATTTCTTAATTTCTGCTTATTCTTGTAGTAAAACCAATACACTACTATAATCTAATATTTGTAATAAAATATTAAGTGCAGACCCTTATAGCAAGGCTGAATCCTGCTCTGATAACTGCATAGAAATATAACAAAGACATAATCAATATCCCCACACCCTGCAGTCCAGAAAACAAGCTGTATCTATAGCAAGTTATACAAAAAGAAAGGAGGGCATTACCACATTTTTATTCTGGTATTTTTGATGCTTTTTCATGTTACCAGCAAGAGCCCTGGGGCAAACCGGGAATGCCCTGCGACTGAAGCCCTCCAGATGTATGTCTGAGATGCACATTCATTCACACTCCAAACATGCTGGTCCCATCATAGTGAGACTTGGAGAATTATTACAACTGAGTTTTTATTTATGTGTATACTATTTCTCTATATGGCAGATAGATAGATATAGATATAGATATAGATATAGATACATCTCACTCATGCTTCATGTGCACATGCATACATGTATACATAGAGGGGAGCATGAAGTGTGTGAACACAACACATTCTGGTGAGAACCTGAGAGGGAAGGGGGCTGAAGGCAGATATAGGTATGGACAGTACATTGTAGGAATCTCATTACTTCAAATCCTTCTCTTTTCCTTTCTTTAAGTCACAGTCCCACAGAGTAGTTACTGAGTGTGGGTCAAAGCAGAAGTCACAAATGCTCTCAGGTTACTGGAAGCAGGGTCTCAGAAGTCTGCAGGGAAATAGCAGTTTAGGAAGTGACACACACAAGCTCATTCCTGAACACCTCTGCTGGCACAGCACCAATATGAAAAGCAGCCACGGATTTCTGCTGCCTAGTCATCACAGAAACTCCTCACTAAAACCACATGCAGATGGTTCTCTGTGGAGACCATTGAACAAACAAATCTCTCTAAAAGATGCAAAAAGGAATTACTTGGGCATTGCCATCTCTACGGGGAGAGTCCTGGCCCAGAGAAGAATGGCTACTGTTGCATCAAGGTGGTCATCTCCCTTGATAGCTGCAGAATAGGTGACTGTGGACTAGTTTTTTAGCAGCAGTAACAAAGCTAAAAAGTCTACAATGGTGAGTGGCATACATAAATGGGCAATCCTGCAAAGACAGAGACTATACTTTCTGAATTTAAAAAAAAAGATGCCTGTAAATGGATTTTTCCTGGACTGTGTGGGCATCCAATGAGACGGGATGAGTGTAACAGTATGTTCCTCAGAGCAAAGAATGGAAAAGTTAAAACAAATCAGCAATGCAATCTTTTACAGTGTATTCCCATTATTTTCCCAGAGAAATTGTGTGAGAACAATCAATTCAGTTACGTGCAATGATGCCCACATCAGCAGACAAAGGAAGAGCTACAGATGTCATCTGTCTGGACTTCTCTAAGGCCTTTGACAGGGTCCCCAACAACAAGCCTTAAACTGGAGTCTTCTTTCTTTCACTTAAACAATACCATAACTATGTCCAATAGGATGAAAAAGATCAAATTATTAGTAACTGATTAATTAATAGAAAAAAGTGTGGCCCTGTTAAATTCCCATGATTTCTCTTCATTATATATCTTCTATGTTTTAAAATACCTTAAAATATTTTCAAATACTGCTGTTGTTCAAACATTATTTCTGATAGTCTCTACTTTCAGGAATGCAAGTCAAACTGAGTAACAAAAGGCAGAACATGAAATAAAAATCTGAAAGGAGAGAAACCTTCATAAGAGAAGACATTTGGCAACATGTTTTTCAACATGAAATATGAGAAATGCTAGTTCATTTAACCTTTACATTGCCAAAAATTTGAATCATATGATGCACACAGCTGATTTTCTCTCAGGAGTAATAAAACCTTTCTTTCTATTGGACCATATAGCAAACCTCTGAATTCTGAGGACTGACAATTTTTAAACTTTATGTGGTGATAGAATATAATAAATATAATATGAAAGTTATTTGTGTAAGAAAGATAAATTTAATATTATTTATAGAATGCCATTGTTTCCAATTTTGCATATTAAAGTTTTTTTTCACAACAGACTGTATAGTAAGTGCTAAAAAGAGACTCTTATTACACCGAAGCAATACAGAAGAGTCAGAGGCCAAATTAATCAGCACTATCTTTTATCTGCTTTTGGCCCTTGTTGGAGAACAGATGGCCCAGATGTACCATTGTTGTCATCTAATACAGGTTAAATTTTCAATTTTGCCCCTAAGACTTTCTACAGTTGTTTTTCACACAGTATACTATATGTTTAGAATACTCCATATACTATATTTGAAACATAAACATCTGCTTATGGTCACTATGGAAAGCTCTCATGATATATTAGAAATTAACTAAAGCATTAAAAAGATAAATAATTTGTCTACTATTAAAGATATTCTCTCAGTTACACTGGCAGAACATGTGTATTCACACAGATGTGACACGAACAAAGCAGCACTGATGACTTTGCAGGCTGTCGGATTAAATCACCTATTAGGAGACTCCACCCCTTTCCTACACCTAAATACCATAATTTAAAAGTATTTTACAGTTTTATATGGGTTATTCCCACTCTAACCACATTAAGTACTCTAGATGCCTAGTAGACATCCGTTTTCCAATTTGACCCACATTTGCCAAAGAAAAGCATTAATATGCAGCTAGGCAATATTACTGACCAACATCTTACAAAGGAAATGTTATATTTCAAAATTGTAGTTTTGGAGTTTTTATTTTTAAACAAAAAATTTTATCTGTTCCAACTACCAAAGGCAGCTTTTTCATAATCCAGCACTATCTGAAGAGAATCTTTCCCCAGAATTTTTATTATTTTTTTTTTAAGGAAGACTTATTTTTACTGCCAAGTGTTTTATACAAATTGTTTAGAATGTCTTTAAATAGAAGAATTGTTTCTGATTATCAAGTACTCTCCACTTACACAGTGCAAAAAGTTACCACCTTCAGGCTTCTTTTTGCCTTTACTGACATTTTATCACATTAAGTACTACTATGTTTCTAAACACAGAATTCACTTGTTGCTGCCAGAGGAAAGTCAGAGACAACTGAAATCTGGACAAGTCATGCTGTTTGTAACAAATTAATGGAGCAGCATGCAAATTGAGCCTGGAGATAGCTTTTGCCATTATTTCTTAATAAGTGTTAAAAATACAATGTGTTGCGGGAAACATAATTATATGGAAGTGTTTCTCTGGTAAAAAAATAGACTTTTTAGTTGCAAAAAAGTAAAGTAGTCTATTTTGAAATGTCAGAGAAAAGCACTTCATTACAGAAAATTAAAGAGAAAAAAGCTTTTTAAAACTGGAATTTATGTGTAACTCCAAATTATTCAGTGGTAAGCACAGCAGCAAATAGCAAATGTCGTGGCAATATTTTCTAGAGAAATAATTCACATTTCCCTCACTCCAGTGCTTTCCATATAAATAAATTGTCAATTGATAGATTAAGCTTTCACAACAATGCAGATGATTTTTCACAGTAATTTAATTATATATCGTATGGAACAGATTATGATGCTTCTGCTTCACTATCACAGATACTCATCACTGCTGTAATGCAGGCTGATTTAAATAGTTGCCAGAGCATATGATTTGTCAGGGGAAAAACTCTAACTTAGGGGATGACAATACAGTTTTTAGCAACTCATCGATGACATTTCCTAGAAGAGATAAAAGCAAATAACTGGGAATTTAACTGCCCTCATCAGAAGACATCTGCTTCAATCAGCGAGCAATACAATTTCAATGTCATTTTTATCTTCCTAGTACTAAGAACAAGCAGAAATACTTACTTTAATTTCAGCAGCACTAGACTGTCAATACTTCCCAGGCAGAAAAAGGCACAGCAAAGTATGTTTTTAACAATTCAGTGTTGACTTACTGCATCACGCCTTACCTTAACTGTGTTTGTAAAGCCACCTAAGCTCTACCACTGAGCTTGACATGCAGCTGCCTCCCTGCTAAATAGGGCAGATTAATACAGAATTCTATTGTACTATTCCATAAATCATAGGCCTATTAAAAATTTGCAGTGAGGTCCTTTTCAGTATCTTCATACTGTAAATAGTCTTAAGAAGAATAGTTCAAAAAATGCCACTCCTGAACTGAGAGATTCAAGCTGACAAACACCAGAGATCTCGCAAGGCCAAGCTTTGCCATCTCTAGAGAAATCAGTAAAATATCACCATCTTTTTCTCCCAGTTGAAAAATGCGTAGAGATCAAATACTGGGGGAAATACAGCCTAAGTAATTTTTCACAGACATAAAACAGCTATTAACTTCAAGCAATGGTATGAATATATTATTCCTCATAATCTATTCTCAAGCACTGTGGTAGCAGGCATGACACCAGCAACAAGATATATGGTGGGATTACTACTAGCATTTTATTAATGTACTGCTTTTCATCTACAAAACGAGTATACAGAAGCTCTAAAAAAGTATCTGACCTTTATTTTTATGGACTCCAGTAAAACAGGAGAATACATTCTATGAAAAGAAATAACCTGACAATAAACAACCAGGGAAACCTTAAACTGTAAGGGAGGGATCTGCAATAAACTTGCAGAATGCAATCTTCTTGGGTTTGTAATATGTGGCACTGTTCCCAGTAAGACAAAGAATTCAGCTCATGCCAATAATAGGGTTTCTTGTTCAAAAGACACTTTCTGAAACGTCCAACCTGTACCTCTTGAAACACATGTGGTTTGCAACAAGTCACATTGTACTGCAAGCCCCAGCCTGATGGTTTTATGCAGTTGACCAGTGAGACTGCTATTCCCCAGGGAAAACCATCAGGCTGGGGCTTGCAGTACATACGTCCCAACTCAACCCAGCACGAAGAGCAGAGAGCAAGTGCTCTGCCCAATCTATCCACTATGCACAGGGCCTTCTCTTCTCAGCTTTTGTATCGGCTGTTGTGTGTCTCCTGGCCACAGCAATATTTTTGGTTGTATCTTACAGAAGCCAATGGGAATATGCAATAACATTAACAGAAAAATGTGTGACGATGTTTGGTGGTATGACTGAGAGAGTTTCTACAATTCCAATAGCTTGGTGAGGTCTTAAAGCAATACTGCAGTCTAACCCTCCCCCCAAAATTCCATCATAATTAATGTGGTATTTGCCTAAAGCTTGAATACATCTACAGTTAAGATCACATTTCTTAAATTATATTTTTATATCTTTTTAACAGGCACTGTTTAAATTACTTGGTCTTATGACATGCAGCTAATAGAATTCACGTCTGTACAGCAAAATGCTGACTTGCTGAGTCCCACTGCAGCAAGGGCAAGCTTAAGTAAATTCTTGAAAACTTATTTTTTTCCTTGAACTGATACAAGGAAGCTCCATTTTACACATTGTTCCATGTTGCACAAAGTGCACAGACAAATTATAAAGCATGCTTTGACCTTAATTTCATAGATCTTAAAAGTAGATGTACTAAATAACCACTTCTAACCAGCTGCCCAGGGTCAAGAATTCAGATATTTTCAAATATTGGGGAGGGGGGAAGGGGCATAAAAACCTTGCCTCCTTACTTGATATGTTTCCTCTGCATGATTTGAGTTTTATTTGCTACTTTTACTGAGAAAAACCCCAAACATTCTATTTTTACATTGGTAAGACTTCAGACATCTATTTCTAGATTCCTTCTTGGGTCTTCAAATCACTGGAAAGAAAAATAACATTTTTCTCCCAGAGAAAAATGTGATTTTATTGCTTTAATGGTTTAATTTCACTATTTCGTTCCTCAGTATTTCTTTTATTCAGTTTCAATTTCAGTATTTCAATTTCAGTATTTCTTTCCTCAGCAAAGGAAATTTCCTCAAATCTACATTTTCCTCTGCCATCTGTTTTGTATTAAGATACACAAATAAAAAAGATTTGTATTTCATTCCTATTGTCTAAAAATATCTCAAGTTTTTTATCCCAGGAACAATCAAAAAAGAAATCAGATTTTTAACTCTGGAATACACACGAGGTGCAGTATTGCATTGGTTATGATTTTGGTGGAGAAATACAGTTTCACAGATAATTTCAATTTTTCTGTCAAATCTGAGGCTATACTTAGAGCTTGGAAAAGGCCAATTACTGTGCCAAAAATGCACAGTCTGGTAGATGCTATGTAATTTTAGCCACTTGACTTCAGTTTTCATCTGCCAACTGTAGGTAATTTTACTCTAGATCACTGCTCAGGCAAAGCTGAATTTTGTTCCAAACAGTAGAAAAATATCTACTGTGAACAAACAAGAAATACAACAGACAACAAAACTTATATTTGATGTGACCTGAGATAGCACATGCTCAGTCAATGTTAATTTATTTCTATACTTAATTGGAAACTGTATTTAGCACTCTCTTTTTAAAACATATGGATCAACAAACTGCTGCAAAGTAACTTCCAATGCTTTTTCGATTAGAGGGGAGTGTTAGAAATATCAATGTCTCAACCAAATCCCTAATTTGATAAAATAACTTACACAGGGGCAAGAAAAGGGCAATCATAACCAAATGTGATCCCATTACCAATTAAAAAAAAACCCTACTACATTCTCAGATATCAGACTTAAACACTAATACCTATAAAATATTTCTGGCAATGAATTGTCAACAAGTAAATCAAAACCAATTATTCAAATGAAAGTGAAGTCTTCCACATATTTTACTCTCACAGCTGCCGCTACACGTTAACGTTTATTTAACACAAAACTATATAAATTTCAACAGTAGAATAACTTAGTAGATGAACTGCAAACACCTTCAAGTGAGATTCTGACCAACTAAGATGTCACCATGACAATTAGAACTACCACCTTGAACCATGGAAGCAGAAAGTATGCTTTCTTCTTGAAGTATGTTTGCACATGTGATGACAAAGAGGACAAACTTAGGAGGTTTTTTGACTGAGCTGTGAGTAATACATACTTTAGGAGCTCAGAGTTGAAAACAACCTGGAAAAGCTAACATTCATTCATTTTTAAAAAGTATTTAAAGCCATTAAGATAGACAATTTCGGTATTTACCAAAACTATATATAAATTATTAATAATGTGAACAGGTTTTCATATCAAGTAGATCGGTACAGACTTCAGTGTTCTGTCCTTTATCCTTTCAACAACAAAATACCTTAAGCCCACTGGCAAGTAGTATCTGCTAGATCACAGATGACTGTAGTATGTGGTCCTATAATTCAATTATCTTGCCTCTCCACATCACTCCAAACAATTTTTTTGCTTATCATAATAACAAAACAAAGACAATCAAAGAACAAAGCCTTCACATACTGTACCTGCAAAGCACAGTTCATCATTCGCACAATGTAGTCAAACTGCTGATGGTCCAGAATTGCTCGATTTTGTTTAACATGCTGGCCTAATTCCTGTGTCAGGCAGTGCCGAGCTGCCTTTCCCTTTAGGGCTCTCAGAGCTGCAGGCAGGGTCTGGAGAAAAAAAAATCTAACTTTATAAAAATGAAATTAAATGGCAATATTCATAATGAGTATCATTTATTCTTTATTAAGACACTGCAAGTGACAGTATAGTAAAGAACAACTTTGGAAATTACTCATTAGCTTGAATATCAAGCTAATGGTTTAGCTTGAGTCACTAAGTATTCTGATTTTTCCATGTTTTCTTCAAATGCATTAAACAGCATTTCTCACCTATACCTGTAAATAGAAATTATTGAATAAGGACAGGCATTGAATGGATGTGAAATCAGAAATGGATTATTGTGCATGAAAGTAAGTGCCCTATTCTGTACCAGACAGGCTAGGCCTCGAGTTAATATATCAAGGCCAACCAGCATGTTTTTTGATAAGCAGTGAATGACAAATGGCTTTAGAAGTGGCATACCTGTCATAGCAATGAGGCCACAAGACTGTTATGCAGTTTACCCTAAAACAGTGCCAATATAATATTTATGCCAATGTTTTAAAAATACAGCAAGTGCTACATCAGTGATTATCAACTGTGGCCCGTTAGATTTAATGGGTGGTAACAGATAAATAAGAACAGGCAGCCTATTGTCTAAGGACAAGTTTACAAGTTTACCATGCCGGGGGACAAAATACTACTGAATTTTTCCAAATACCTGTAAGCTGAAAGAGGGTATAAACAACTGTATTACACATGCATCAAAAGTCTTCAGAAAGAGTTTCAGATTTTAGTAAGACTTTTTCCTAAAGTCTCCCCTATGCATCTCCATAACACAACTTCTAAATGAAGAAGAACTCATTTTCTATGTTGAGCTGCTTAGCCTATAGAGATATACTTTAATACTTTGATGATATTTTGCTGAGAAATTAAAAAAAAACATAGTAAAAAATTTTACAGTGTTTTCATACATAGAATTGGATTTCAAAGTAAGTTTGGGTGAGTGTTCTGGAATTAATAATTGAAAACTCTATAGGCAGGACCTACAAAGCCCATCAACTTGATGTGAAAAAATAAGAATGTCAAGGATGACAACACACTATTACATTTTAGTGAAGGCGGACATGCCAAATATTCACATTCATCTCTAAGTTCTATCAAATTACTGATTTTTAAAACCGCAAAATTTACTGTACTGAAAATTAGAAAGACCATTGGCTGAGAAACACTGAAACCTCTATTTAAGTCTTTTGTTTACATTCCTCCTAATTAATACTGCTAGACCAAAATATATCCCTTTTAAGAAAAATATGTGGACAATACTATTTATAATGGCAACCTAAATTAGCAAAACCAGCATCAACACATCCATTACAAGCAGGTTTTCAAGTCCATTAGCTTAATTTTACACACAGTAATGCATTTAGATTATTAGTTTTATTCCTTACTTCACTCATATAAATGGTTAAAATAATCGTTAGCATTTGAAACAAGACTTCAAAATGTACTTTGCTTTTTAAAAGAACAGAGGCTTATTTGGGAAATTTAAAATTAAAAAACTTAATTTTATTACCTTTTCAGTCTCCAAAAATTTGTTTTCAAAAATAAATGAGATGCAGTTTCTAACAACTTCCAGCCTTTGTGCACTGTTGAAAACTGTGGTTCCTTTTTCCATTATGGAAACTAACAAAGAAAAAGAAAATTACTCATCTGTGAAATGTCTTCTGCAAGAGCCACAGAAAGTTCTTTTGGAAAAAAAAATAAAATTGAAAATTCCCTCCATTTCATTCTGTTAAGAAATTACCATTAGTGGGCACATTCAGATGGGAATATAAGATTCTAAATCTTTGGTTTTCCTATACTATCTGAAGAAGAGAGTGTTCTGAATTTTAACTAGAGCAGTTGATGCTCTTTAACACTTGTTCTATTTGTCTCCTATAGGCACAAAGAGATACCAACCTCTAACATATTAATTAAATATATCAATAAATACAAATGAATAATAAAATATGTGTGCGTTCTGAAGTGAACTATGTAGCCTTGTGTATTTTGTAGGTAATTATTTTTCCCTAAAGAATTCATTTGCTATGCCAAGAATTTCATGAAATCTTGAAGAGCAAACCTGACAAACCTGTTCTCTTATCTAGATCCCAATTTGCTGAGATCTAAAGATTAATTTCCTAACATGGTGCTTCACTCTGAATTTTCCAGAAAATTCAGAATGGAAGAACTAACATTCTCTGCTTCTTTTTCTTATCATGTAAATAGAATTCAAGTGCAGAATGTGCCGTTCTTGTAGAGAATAATGAGCTCCTAATATCCAAGGATTTTAACACACAGGACAGCATGAGTGTAAAAGCTGTTCCTCGAAAAAAAAGAAAACCACCAAAGCAACAAACCCACAACCAACCTTGACATAACAATGAAATTACTAACAAAGAAAACCTTTTCTTGCATCTAGCCTTTTAAAGAAAGACAACAGACAACAAGCGCATACTCTTTAAATTTGCTGTAAGTGACAGATTCAATGATACAGTCAACAGCAAAAGCAGGTGAATAGAGTTTATCTTCTTACATAAACCCAAAGAGAAACAGGCCTGGAAGGGGCCTCAAGAGGCCATCTAGCTCATCCTGCTGTCCCTAGACAGGATCAACTGTATTTATGTTATTTCTCATGTTTGTCTAATATGTTCCCAAAGTTCTGTGATAACAGACTCCATGGCTTCACAACAAACCCATTCAACTGCCTTACAATCTTCATTTTACCAAGTTTTTCCTGACAACTCACTCTAGTTTTGTGCTGCAATTAAACCCACTATTTCTTATCACTCCCAATTATTCCCTTTTTTTTTTTAACAGTATTCTAAGTAATTGAAGACTGCTATTATGTGTTCCCTTAGTCTTCTCTTTTTCAGTCTAAACAACTCTCCATCTTTCCTTGTAGGTCACATTCTCCAGACCGCTGGTCATTCTTGTTGCTTTTTTCTGGACTCCCTCCAACTGAACCAACAACGAAGACAGTCTTTCAGTGTCCAAAAATGGATACAAACAGTCCAGCTGAGGTCTTACAGGGTACAACGAAAGGATTTCTCCATGGAGTTCACTGACTGTACTCCTGTTTATACATCCTACTAAGATGTTTGTCTTTTTTGCAATAGCTTGATATAGTTGGGTCATGTTTGCCCTAAGATCGTTATAATCACCAAATTAATTTCTGAAGAGCTGATGCCTAGTCAGCTGATCATGCCTATGCAAGTGCAATACCTTATTTGACGAAAATCAGTAGAGAAGGACAAAATTCAACAGAGACTAGATCTCTAATTTTTCAAGATTGATTTGAATTCTAATCCCATCCTTAAAAAGTTTAGCAAGCTCTTCCAGCTTTGTGTGTCCTGCAAGTTTACTAAACATACTTGTTTGTGCCATCATTCACAATAATGAATATGACTAATGGAATTTTTCTGGCATTAAAATGTAATTGACAGGCCTACAATGTCTACATCTGTTCTTTATAGTTAAATATTGGTATATTTATTTTGAAACAGATGCTGTTTGTTCCTTGCCTTTTCCCAGTAATTTACATGTCTTCCACTAGTGTCAGAGTAGAAATCCTAACAATTCAAAGTTCGCTTCAACCAGTCCTACAAGCATGCTATTCATCAGGCCTATACAAGTGGACAATATTTAATTTAACAGTTCAATTAAGTCAGATCAAATCCATTATTGTTGTTAGTAATTACGCCATTCACGCTCTGGATGTCTGACTTCTTAGTAAAGGGTGATGCAAAACAGCCTCTAAAACTGTAAATAGGCAAGTCTATGTATTAAACTTGACTACAATCACTAAAAATACTACATTAACATGAAACTGGGAGCAACACATTGCAGCCATACTAATTATATATTTGACTCATGAGACAGGATAACTAGTAAGTTGGGGAACAAGTAAACATACCAACAGGGGGACCTGCTGGAACAACGCACTTCTTGTCCCCCCGGGTGGCAGGGGGAGCACCCTGACTCCTTGCGAGGCCTTCCTGGAGGAGCTCCTGCACCCGGCACTCATTGATCCAGGGGAAAGGGAGGATGTGAACCCGCAAGTGGGAGCCCTCTGTGGGCCGTGGCACTTTCTGGAATGCTATATGGGGATTGGGATTCTCCTGCAGGTCAGAAGCAAAAGGTTACATACAAATGTGTTACATAGCGTTACCTTCTATCTCATCCAATTTTATTGCTGTTTTGTGTATCTGTCATACCTGAAAGATTAACAAGCCAAGTATCTATCACCACTGACCAATATCATGTTTCATATTCATATCACCCGTGATTCATTATCTGGAATACTTCAAACTTTGTTAAAGACTTTGATAAAATTATTTCAGTCAACATACAAAATTCCAAAAGAAAGAGAGAAGAAAACCAAGTGCTGAACTTATTTTATGCATCTTAATAAATATTTAGGACTTGAATAGAAATTAGTTTGACAATCAGCCTCTCAGAGAGGGTTGAAGAATATTAAAACATGCAATCTCCTCACTGAATACTAAAAAATATTTTCATCTTGATCAAAATTATGAAGTGAAAATTCATTTTTGTACTATGCTGTATAAAACTATGGCTGTCCTTCATCAGGGACCAATTTTCCATCTTCTGTATGTCCCATAAAAATATGTCACACAACTGAGTTTGCCCTGAAAAAAATGGAAAAAGTGTTGATTTCAGCTTGTTTAAAACACACTTTCCAGAAAGATACCCTGAAGAGAGTAAGATATGGAAATTCACCATTTCTTTCATTTTTCCCCCTAAAATGGTTGATAATCTCTCCTATTTAGGGCTTTTTTTTTTCTGACTTCAGATTCTACCTTTTCCAAAATACGACTGAGATCTACATGTTCCACGAGGATTCTAGTACCATTCACAAAATCACATCTCACATCTTGAGGAGTATGACGATTAATCAAACAAAACAGGGTATTTTCTGCTGTTCGTTCATATACCAGGGGTTATCATTAATCATGTTTGAATTTACTGTTATCCAATTGGACTCCATGCTGTTACTTATTACTGGCTATGTACCACTGACAAAGAGGGCTACTCAATTAGATTTCTGTTGTACAAGCACAACTAGCTTGCAATGAAACTTGTAAATGAGAGCAAGCTTGATACTTTCATTTATGGGAGCAAAAGCCAACAAGGAGATCAAATGCATCAACTTGAGAAATAGCAATCAAAACAAACCAGCTACTTAGCCATATAAATTTTTTGCAGAGGAAAATTTAAAGAAACAAGCGAAAAATCTAACTAGGGGATGAGAGCAGCAGATGCCAGGAGAAGCAACAAAGGAAAGGGAACATAATCTCAGCAGCAGCTAACAGATGACATATAACAGAAAAACCCAGAGAGGGAGAATAATGGAATTCCACATTCCATTTAATGGAGAAGAGAGATCTAGAGGAGAGATACAGAAAGAGTTACTTTAATCTTGGCCATCACAAACCTAACCTCAGCTGCATACGCTATTAAGAATGTAGGTCTCGTGTCTTCAACTACTGAAGTAGTATATGCCAAGAACTTGTCTACATTTTCCACTTGTACCAGCGAGATTAATACAAACATTATCTCTCCCTAACAAATCCTGTTTCTCATATGTATCTAGACTGACACAGCTACATTATGATGACTATTTAAACTGGAAGAAGATGCCATAATATGTCACACACTGAGTTTAAAACGAGGCAGCTCTAGTCAAAACTTAAAGAAGCAATGTTACTCATCACAGTGCTTTATTCAAAGATGGCTGTATACGCAGCTACTAAAAATCTGGCCTTTAAATAGACTAAGTCACTGACCTAGTGGCAATGAAACAGCAGGTCAACCGCAATAGTATAAATAAACTGCTTCATAAGAGAAGACTAGAATGAATTCATTTTGACAATTATTTTAAGAAATAATGTAAGTAAAAAGTTGCACATTTGCACTTTCTTGTAAGCTTTATGGGCTCTTTTATTCTAAAAAGGAAGTATATCCACTAGAAAACAAATACAAAGGTTCACCATCCCCTTTGGACCAATTTAGTAGCATAATACAGATGTGATGTGTTGTGATGGTTGGAGGCCATCTTGGATGTAATGATCACAAAATGATAGTTTGAGATTCTCAGAGAAGTAAGGAGGGGATCAGCAAAATAGCCACCTTCGACTTCCAGAGGGCAGACTTTGACCTATTTAGGAGACTGGTTGACAGAGTCCTTTGGGAGGCAGCCTTGAAGGGAAAAGGAGTCCAGGAAGGCAAGACATTTTTCAAGAAGTAAATCCTAAAGTTGCAGCAGCACGCCTGCTAAAAGATGAGCAGGCAGGGAAGAAGACTGGGCCAGCTGAACAGAGAGCCTTGCCTGGAACTCAGGAAGAGAGTTTATGACCTTTGGAAGAAGGGGCAGATAACTCAGGAGCACTACAAGGAAGTTGTGAGGTTATGTGGGGAGAAAATTAGTCAAAGCCCAACTAGAACTGTATCTGGCTACTGCCTAAAAAGCAATGAGAAATGCATCCGCAAATATATTAGAAACAAAAGAAGGGCTAAGGAGGATCTCCACCCTTTATTACATGCTGGGGGAAACACAGTGACAAAGGATGAGGAAAAGGCTGTTACTAAATGCCTTCTTTCCCTCAGTCTTTAATAGTAAGATCAGGTGATCTCTGGTTCCCAGCTCCCTGAGCTGGAAGAAAGGGATCAGGTGGAGAATGAAGCCCCCATAATCCAAGGGGAAATGCTTAGTGACCTGCTACGCCACTTAGACACACACTATTAACTTAGTGTTAACCTGAAAGACCTCAATTCAGAAAACACACTTTGCCATGTTTAAAACCACTATTAAATTAGTAAAAAGACAATTTAATATTTATTCAACAGTTTTTATTTCCAATTACTTAATTTTAGATCATAATAAAAGATGATTGTGTCAGCATTTATGATTGAGAGAATGCTTAAGAGAATTTACAGTCTTGGGGAAGAGTGCCTGGAGAGCTGCCTTGGCAGAAAAGGACCTGGGGGTGTTGATCAACAGCTGGCTGAACATGAGCCAGCAGTGTGCCCAGGTGGCCAAGAAGGCCAAGAGCATCCTGGCCTGTATCAGGAGCAGCATGATAAGTAGGATTCGGGAGGATATGGTCCCCCTGTACTCAGCACTGGTGAGGCCCCATCTTGAGTACTGTGTCCAGTTTTGGGCCCCTTAGCAACAAAAAAGACATTGAGGTGCTGGAGCGGGTCCAGAGAAGGGCAATGAAGCTGATTAGAGGTCTGGAGAGTAAGTCTTATGAGGAGAGGCTGAGGGACCTGGGGGTTGTTCAGCCTGGAGAAGACGAGGCTGAGGGGAGACCTTCTCGCTATCTACAACTACCTGAAAGGAAGTTGTAGAGAGCTGGGGGTTGGTCTCTTCTCCAAGTCACAAGCGATAGGACAAGAGCAAATGGCTTCAAGTTGCAACAGACGAGGTTCAGATGATATCAGGAAAAATTTTTACACTGAAAGGGTTATTAAGTACTGGAATGGGTTGCCCATGGAAGTGGAGATATTTAAAAGGTGGGTTGACATAGTGCTTAGTGACATGGTTTAGTGATAGGTTGTTCTTTTATCAGAGTTAGGTTCATGGTTGGACTAGATGATCTCAAATGTCCCTTCCAACCTAGACAATTCTATGACTTTGTGATTTTATAGGATGAGGAGGTTTATCATAGAATAAATCAGATTTTATTACAAATCAAATCTCATAGATGAAATGAATCTATTTAATAAATATTCTGATGAGTGACATTTCTCTTCATTTTCCACAACATACATTCTCCAGTAAGTATGCCACACCACGTATGGACAAGAAATATTTCATAGACATTTGTAAATGTGAAATGGTTTTAATCCACAAAGATGTATTTGATCTCTCTTCTAATGTCTAGTATCAACAAAGTAGATTAAAATATGCATCAATTCTGTCTTTCTTTCAAAAAAGGTATAACAGTTATTTAGCAATTTCAGAGGAAATGAGATGGAACAAGTAAGTTGTCGGAGTGGGATATGGACCCGGAGTAACGATGGAATCTCAATATGAGTACAGTCGTTCTCCTTTATTTCACGCACTTACAAAGTTTATATAGACAATCAAGCAGAGCATGCGATAGCAACATCTATGCGATTGGTTCACTACACTTGTCCACACGTCTAAAGCAATTCTATGATTGGTACAAGGGTGCTGTTCACGCGAAGGGGTCTAACGGAATTTGCCGGACTCAGTTCCACTTATCTGCCCAGTTGCTATTCCCTGGTGCTGTTCAAGGATAGTTCACTGCGTTCTCTGGGCTTTCTGCAACCCCAGGAAAACAGGATTGCCCACGTCAACCAGATCATGGCCTTTCTCACTTAGCCACCCTTCCGCAGTAAGTGAACGAGTGTGCCTGAAGACAGACACACAAATTCTGCAATGAAGGACAATATCAAAGCCAGACTAACCTCATTTAACACACCTTACTATTCACACATTCCATTTATGTGAAATACATAGATCTATTTTTCCATCCAAAATCTAGTGACGCAAAACGTGGCTGAATGTACTGGTTGTATAGTTTTGGATTTCCTATGGAAAAGATATTAGTTTTACCCCAAACATTGCCACTGACAAAATCTTAAAGGCAGTTCATTTTGGAAAGAAAAAAAAAAAAAAAAGACACCCATAACCCAGCCCTCCTCGCACCCTAGAATTTAGCAGCACTTAATAACTCTCATGTTTTTTTTTTTTTTATATGAGAGCAGATGCAAATCATAATTTGGGAGAAGTGGGAGAAGTGGGATATAGAAAAGAAAGGGAGAGAAAGGTGTTAATTGACTGTGTAACAGATACTGTTCTGTGGACTCTGAATGACAAGAAGTGTAAGGGGGAGAGAGATTAGCTGATGAAAACAAAAAACAAACAAACAACAAGTAAAAAACCCCCATCTAATGGAATGGTAAGAGATTTTACAAAAGCACCATGTAACATAAAGGCAAAATAGGAAGGCACAAATTAAACTGGAAATGGTATTCTAGGAAACCGAGAGCGTCCAAGAAACAGGCTGTGAGAAATGAAATAGTGCTTGCTGCTCTCACACACCATGGCGACTAGGTTGTACAGCAGGAAAGATCTGCTAAAAGTAGACATTATGCCAAATTGGATGTACAGTTTTCATATGCAAAAGTGTTGAGAGGCAAGAAAAGAGTTGTATTTGGCACAGACATGTTGCAGTAGAGAAAAAAGCAGTTTATATACATTATGTGTATATGCATTAAGAAATAAGAATGCTAAGTAGCAGTAGCTATATGTAAATCAGTATTAGCATTAATATATCAATATTACCATATTGAACTTCCTTCACATGTATAAAATTGGTAACATTTAAAGTTCCAAAGTCTTTTGTTATAATGCAGATGGTGACTACCACAAGCAGTCATTTCCATTTTCAGATACGGGATCAATCTCACAAATAAGAATTTTCAATGTTACTATCTCAACTCCAAAACTGCAGCAGATATAGTAAACTTACATTTTTGAAGAGCTGTTCTGCAAGTTCTCTGACATGTTTTATCATTTTCGGTGGATTACCTTCCTCAGCTTTAATTCTTTCGACTTCAAAGGCTACCAACTTTAAAACAGAAAAAAAAAAGTTGGTAATTCAACTAAAAATAATTTATTTCCTATTTAAGTTATGAAATGTTAATATTAAATTGATATTGAGCAAAGAAAACTGAACAGTGAAAAACGTGCAATGTCCTGTTGCTCTGGAACACGAGACATTTTCACTTTCTTATAGAGCTGCTGTCTAGAGTTTATAGTCTTAGCTAAGACAAAAAGTCCTAGATACCTAAAACATTCCTTTAACATTTCTAACACCACAATTTGTATTTCTCACCTACTATTATGCAGAATTAATACCAAACTCTATTTGTACTCTATATTAAAATAAAAGCCAGCAAAGTAAAAAATTGGCATTACTTTTTAAAGAAAAAGTTTGTCCCAGTTTATATAGTTGGGCATGTATTTAATATTGCTCAATTACTTTCTCAATGCTTCTAAGAATGTAAATAAATCATTCAAAATAATTCTTTACTAGTACATGTGATGCATTATGAAGTTCCAAACCTGACAACAGCACTACCGTGATTTACGCAGCTATTTAACTTCATACATATGAGCAGGGCATAATTTTATGGAAGCAAGCTAGAAACGTATGCTTAGTAAAAATGAGAGTTGAGAAGTTTAGTATAAACTTCAGGTAATAAACAGTAAGGATTCAGAAGCATTTCAATAGTTTTTCACATGCTGAAATATCATAGGTACGTTTTGATTTCCTTGGAAACTTAGGAACAGTTTTCACCTCATCAAAAAGATCACAGGTTCTGAAGGGAGGACCCCTCTCTGACACAAAGCCAGCAAAAGCCATTCCATTGAGAACTTTGGTTAGAAAGTCATTCTCAATTAAACCTCGCTGCCCCAAGAAAGCTGCCTGCAATAAAGACAGAAAAAGTGCAGGTATTTTATCAGTATCAAAACTACAACCAACTACGTACTAGCAGTTAAACATTTTCACCAGCTTACAGTAATATGTGGTACTTCCTATCACCTAGTACCTTTTATATCACCTAGTACCTTTTTATACCTGAATTCAGGAGTGATGTAACACGTATTTTGATGCACACATGTTATCAATCTCACAGGCTATAACAGAAAGCTAATACTTTCAAGCATGGTTTTCTAATTACATACTTATGTTTTCAAAATTCCTTAATGGTTCCTCAAATGTTTCTTTGTATTAAATTTTAATGTTAACTTTGCTTCACATTTCATCACCATCCCTGCAATTAGTCACATGGAAATACACTGATACAGCACAACGTCAAAATTATACGCTTATCACATGTAGATTATTTTGTTTTTTCAAACTTGAACACTTTGTTCAGAAAGCAAGATCATAGGAATAATGTGACATGAACGAGTAACTAAATATACATAACTGCTTCTCTTTTACCTTATGGAAATGAATTACTGGTTCAGCGTGAATTCTGATCAGCTGAAGACATGACCGGTATCCTTGGAAAAGTTGTGCAAATAGCCTAAGGAAGATTGCTCGCACTTCTTTATCCTGTAAGCAGTAATTGAATATGTCGTCAAAACATTTTCATATTCTCGACTTTTCTACACTTAGTGTAACGTTATCTGAGAAACGCCTACAAATACATCAAACAGTGCAGCAGTGTAGCGTATGAAGTGGAGATACTTGCACACACACGAAGTATTCTTACGTGAGGCTACATTTTCACTGATCTGTCCTCAGATGGCAATGACAGATTTAGTACATATTCACCCCTTTACTCCCACTGCTTTTTACTATGCCTGCACAACAGCCCCTGGGCAATGCAAGTTTAACCGTTGGGGTGGTCATGTGGTGAACCACATGAAGGAACCACCATGAGAGGAAACATGCTATATAAAGGAAAGAGGGTATTTTAAGGGGCATTTTATTTATTATTTTAGCAGTGCCACTGAAGTGGGCAGGGACATCAGGGAACCTCAGGAGCCTAAGGTGGGATCGCTGCTGGGGGGATGAGGCTCTGAGCATCACACGCATCACCACAGTCGTCTGCTGTGGCTCTGCTCAGCTACTTGTCTAGGACTTTCCAACTCATGTCTCCACTTGTCAGTCTACTGCAGCCAAAATAAGCCAGGGTTAGTTTAAAAAGTTTAGAAGAGTAGATCCTTAAAGTCCTGGTTTATCTTCATTTAAATGAGTTAAGGGATTGCTTATGTAAACACCTATGGGTTAATGGAAATTATGTGAACAGCGGGGGGAGACTTGGGGCAGTGACATTTCAGCCGGACCAGATGCAGCTGAAGACTGATCAAATCATGTGCCACCCATGCTATTTTACCTGAGCTCAGGTACCTACTTGGACGGCTGCCATGTCTAAAACCTGAAAATTGCTTTTATGACCTCAGGTTTTAAGGAGTCTCAAAGAACTTTTAAAACAAACTCTAACTTTAAAAGTTACAAGCAACAAAGAGTATTAGATTAATGAATCAGGTGAACAGATGATCAGCTAATCAACAAGCAAATAAAACCTAAATAAGTTAAAGCTTGTAATTATTTTTTAAAGAAATTAGTTCAGGTATATATAACAATCTATAAAGGTGTCCTGTCAGAATATTTTTCTAGATGTCTAGATTCTTCTCTGGAACGTGAATGGTGTTACTCTATTTTAAAATTTATTTTGTAAGGGCTTACTTTACTGAAAGATATTCACATTTACTTTCTGTCCAGGCTGCCCCCTAGGATTTTAACAGGTACATTTGTACCCTGACTTCTTGGACTACCTGAAAACATTTCTTTCAGATTTAACAAAATTCTTATTATGATACAAAATTTTATTAATTTATAACATCACCGTTCAAAGTGAGATCTTAGCTGAATTTTGCCATTAGTTGAAATCTGGATAACATTTGCTGTCTTCAGCAATGAAAAAACCCAATGTTTAAAGAAAAAAGAACAACTATATTGTACCATTTCCGAGTTACATGTTTTTGAATGCATCTATACAAAAAGCCCAAGCTCTGTTCTTAAATTGAATTGGCTTTTGAATTTTGGATTGCCAACTCATGTTCCATTCTACAAACTCCTACAAGCTAAAACCAGCAGTTTTATCAAGCTGTTATGTTATCGTGGCTACACAACTACTTTTAATCTAAATCAAATAGATTTTAGTAGAAAACTATCTACAGACTTCTAGTAGTATAGGCAATTATGTATTACTTCATTCTGGATGAGGTTTATTAAAGTCTTAGCCAATATTAAAAACCATGCAACAACTCCTTTCCAAATATGCCCAAGCATACAATACTTAATAACTACCATTCTTTTTGTAAAACTGGTGACTTACGTTTTGCTGACACAACTACCACTTCTCTATTTTCTCTAAAATCTAGATCTTGAATGACATTTTTAATGTTTCTAAACTTTTTTTTTCCCTTAGGGGTGGGAGGGGGGGAGAGGGTAGGATTTGGGGGTGAGTAGGTTGTCTATAAGACAACTTAATTTCAACATTTACACACACACACAAAAGACCAGCTTGTCCACTCGTAAAATTCTGCAGCTTTACTGGTCTACAAAGCAGAGAAGACAGAGACTTAACTCAACAGAAAGCAATATTAAAGGAAAATAAGATGCTTCCATATTAATACAAATACAATTATAAAATCTTTGAACCCATTAGAATGCTATTAGAGGGCAGAATGCAAAATCCAGTGGCATTCATTTGCTCCACCAATAATATTATAAAGGATATGAAAAAGAAAACACAAAGTAGAAATTCTTAAAAGAAAGTTAGGCTAAAATTTCAACAGTTTTCTACTTAAGAAAGTCAGACATAACACAGAAATCTTACCAGCATTTTTGAGTGTGATAAAGCTGTTCGTGGGGGAGGGAATGCATAATCTGCTGTTTCCAAATCAGGATGCAAAACCTAGAGAATTTTTTAAACAAAATTTTTTTCCCTCATTTTGCTGAGGAAAGGACAAATTAATTTTTCCTTCTTTCTCAAATTAGTATTAACCGATATCAAGTCCCTCAAATAGCAGATTGGGTTAAATTGTGAAGACTATATGGAAATAAATCTGGAAATAATTTTTCAGGTTTTTATAAGTGGGTTAGTTATCAAAAACTCCTATCATAGTCAATGAAACTAATCAATATAGTTAGGAATTTTAGAGTTGATTCATCTGAAACAGATTAACATGCAGGAAATTCTTCTCTTTAAGATAAGATTTGTTCAGAAGCCTCCAAATAAGGTGTTCTTTAACTTATGACAATTATAGTAAAAAGACACACTGAACTACTTTTTTTGGTGATTCCTTAATGTAGAGTCAATTATTCTTGAATACTGATATAGGGACTTCATAGAAATAAGCTTTAAGACTAATGAAGTTTAATAAAGGAATAACCTAAGACCACGTACAGTTGAAATGAATTTATGAAAATAGAAAAAAGCTAAAATGAATAGTAACAGTGTTGCTCAAACACTAAGGTTGAACTCCTATTAAAAAAAAAAATTATTATTAGGAATGAAAAATCACTAACTTCCTCTTGACCAGTGAAAAAACATTTCAGTAGTAAATTACTGATTATATTAACTTTAACTTCAGGTAAGAAATTCTTCTAAAAACAAGTATTGTGGCAGGAATCATAGTTTTAAACCTCACATTTCCGGTGTGTTTGAAAGTGATTTAATACTGAAAATAATTTTTTATTCTTTAAAAATAGGTGAGAAGATAGAAAATGGGGGTTTGTATCAAAACATACTAGAGAAAGTGCCATTTGAGTCTGATGTAGCAGTGGCTCTGGCAGCTGAGAAAGATGAATACATTCAGGAATTTTAATTGTGCCTCCATCCAGGTCTGCTATGATTACATCTAACTGTAAGGAACAAATAAATATATTATTAGTAGTGCATATTGTAAGTGTAGATTAAAAACACAACAGTTCAAATTCCATGATCTGCACATAAGCTAAAATATAGAAATCAAAATGGTATTAATGTACAGAATGCTTTTGATATAGGAAATACTCCAAATACTTCATATTACTGATTCTAGCTGTGAAAAATGAATGTAAACTAAAGAAAGTGAAATTACACCAAACTTTCAAAAGTGTCTTCTGTCTCTGGATGTTCCAGGTCTGCATTCAGTGACTTGAAATATCTAATAAGCTGTTTGTTAAAGGACACAGTGATGACAACTCTAAGTAAAATCCTATGTTTCTATGTATTTCTATGTATCTACATAAAATTCCACTTAATCCTGGTTCAGTTTCTCCAAGCACATGCTTAGGAAGTAAGGATAAAATAAAATAATTGAGGATATGTTTGAAAATCGTAAGTGAATTGTTCAAATTAATTGCAAATGCATAACAAAGTCGGAAATTGATCCATTCCTACCCATCCTGCACTAGAATCAAATAATTTCCCTTCTTTACTTTATAGTCTCAATGTATTTACAGAAGAATTGACACTTCTTCTTTTTCCTCCTTCTGATAGTCTCACCTTGCCTTCTAGAGTAATATTTTAAAACTATACGTATTGTTCATATAACCATCTCTGAAACACAGAAAATCCCTGCAACTAACCATGCCAAATGACATTGTGATTATGAATAGGCTGGGTAGATATACTTACAAGCTCATGAATGTCATTACGAAAGACAGAATGTACGCCAATTATGAAAGGTGTTGGTGAGCTGAGAACTTCCAGTAGCTGTGCAGGAAGAATTGGAATATAGGGATAACTGTGAAAAGAATAAATAAAATAAAATAAAAGCTCCTGACCATCCCATCACATAGGGCAGCATTTTTGTTTAAAGAAAAAAATATCTTCCTATTATGTAACAGATTTACTATTAATACCTGTATTTTAAAACCACAAAACACGTAAATATTTATTAAATACTTTATAAAGTGTCAGGCTGTCATGTAAACTGCAGAAATTATTATAGTGTCTACAATTTATTGTAAATAAGTGTATTTTGCAAAGTAAGAAAAGACTACCTACATTTGTAACATTTATGTTACACGGACATTATATTTGTCCACAACCTTTAGGTAACTAGAGACATTAAAGTTTTGGATATTACATCCATTTTAAAAAGATAGCTAGTTTTTCACCCAACACCTAAAATTCAGCCTTTTGTAAAATGTCATTGATAAAAAATCTTTACATGAAAACTGCTTTTATTTTGAAATGACAACTAAACATTAGCTGTAGAATTCTGTATTTGAGATACTGTTCACTTGATTTGACAATTTAAAAATATAGTGTTTTCATCAGAGCAATGTGAAAACATGGATCTAATTTAATCAATGCATTTCAACACCTATTTTATAGTTATTAAAAAATTAAATTCATGGCTACCGTAGCATTAGAAAACATATTCCAAAACTCACTTTCCATTTTTTCCTTCTTACTCTATATTAAAATGAAGCCCATCTCCGAAATATTTTAAATAAAAATGTGCTACTAAAATACAAGCATCTTTTGAAACACGAGGTGTCTTCTTACTAACAAACCCAAATAGTTTGACATTAAGTTTTCCATTTCAAAGCACTGAATTCAGATGTCGCTTTTCCAAGATAAATTTATTAATTTAAATTCATTTTCTGTTGGACATTTGTCAGTGACTTAAAACTGTTATACAAGCTAATGCAGATGTTATCTTAGAAACACAGACTCCTCCAGATTGTAAAGGCCCTCAGGAGATCACCTAGTCCAGCTTTCTGCTCAAAGCAGGGTCAAGACTGGGTCCATATCAAGTTGCCCTGGGCTTTGTTCAGCTGGGTCCCTGAAAACCTACAGGGATGGAAGCACCACAGGCTCTTTCTTCCACTGTTTAGTTATCCTAATAATAAAACGTGTTTTCCTTGCATCCAGTCAGAAACATCTAACCCCTGTTTTGGTTTATGACCCCAATCTCTTGTTCCCCCTCCTCTTACTTATTGCCAGGCTGCTATTAGATCTCCCCCATATCTTTTCCATGTATTGACTTATGGATCATCACTGTTACGTTTTACCTTCCAATGGATGTTGTACTTAGGATTTCTATTGTATTTGTAGGTAGGATGCTTTTCTTTCAATTGTTTCCACTGCAATCAGATTTTTATTAATTTTGTCTACAGACTAGGACTTGTATATATGATCAAGAAAACCTTTGCTTATTTGAACAAACACAGCACAAAACTCCTTGTGTTACGGAAACTCCTTGTGTTACGAACAATGTAATCTAAGTTATAAAATTAGTCAAAGAGTCCAAAGAATCAAAACTCAACCAACCTGTACTTGAGGGGAAACATCAAAGACTCTAGAGCTCTACAGGCATCACTGAGCCTCTGAAAACTTGCTGAGTGAAAGAGAACCTTATTTTCTGTAAGCACGGCACAGAATAAGCTGAGTACATTTTGGATTCCTTAAAAAAAAAAACCAAAAACAAAACTGTCAAAAAAAGAATAAAAATTATATTAAAAAGTACCATATGATAAATGCATATATAAATTGCCAAACAAAATTTTCTGCCTTTTAACTAGTCTTTTAACTTCCTTTCTATTTTTCAGGTTGCTAAAATACTATCTGAATGTATTTCTACATTTCAAATAAACAGTATTATACCTCTGTTTCAATACCATTTTCAAGGATTTCCTCTTCTCCGCACAAATCCCAGCAATGCTTAATAATGTCTTCAAACAGTCTTATGTGTATCTTCTGCATAGCTTTCTCTGTATCTAAAAGTCAATTTTGGTCACTAATCCAGGCTCAACTTCTAAATTTTTATGAATCCCCAGTTGGGGGGAAGGGGAGACGGAGACGGAGGAAGAAGTAAAAATCCTAGTGCCAAGCTCAAAAGAAAATGACAAAGAATTCCTAGTAAACACATTGATACTATATCCATGGATAGCATTCTAGGAGTCACAAGGTTAAAAAAGGGCAGTAAAAGCATACATGCCATTAGAAGGATATGTGGAAGAAGAGCTGACTTTTTATACAAGCCCTACTAGATCTAGGGTAAGACTTGTGAATCAGATGATTATTTTTATATTTTTTAAAGACAACATGATTTACCAGGAGACAAAGCCATGTGCTTTCAGGGAAAAACAAAAATACATTTCCTTTAAAACAAAGTCCCATCCTGAGAAGCAGACATGCCTGAGATATGCTGAAATTTATGAAATTTCCTGAAATATGCTGGAATGTATGATGCTTCCCTGGGGACACAGCGTCTGTTATCAGTAAGACAGCCTGTATTACCTTCACAAACCTACTGCTTATCTTAAAATAATGTTCCCAATAAAAAGCATGGCTACTGAGAGCCATTATATTCATATGATAATAAACACGTTGCTTTGCTTAATTAATTTTTGTTACTTGTCTTGACAGATCTTTTTTTTTTTTATCATGTTGTATGAAAATTTGTATCACTGGAGTTGAGCTTAGTTCAAAAATATAAAGGGACAAGAATTCAGAGAGGGTTGTTGAGAAAAAGACTTAATTATTCAGATGAATAAGCCAGACAATAACATAAGAGCTTGTGCTTTCAAACTTCATTCTTAAAAAATCCTAAGGACAGACTCATAAAATCAAAGGCAGAGACTTGGGAGGACTCAAAGACAGAAGACTTTGTTATAACACTGAGTGAGTTACTGTTGCAAATATTTGTTATTGTTTTCAGTGGCGTAATGAATACTGTGCTAGCATAAAACAAACTGTTTTGGAATATACAATGTGAGGATAGTGTTAACAACTAACAAAATATTCAAACTAGCTTCCTCACGTGAATGTTTAGAAGCTAACTTGAAATACTGTATGTGTGTGTATGTATGAGAGTAAGTATATATTTGAATACTGTTAGAAACTGCTGCCTGTTTAAAAATATCTCAGTAAGAAATCAAAAACTTGAAATGCTCTTTTCATGCAAATCTGCCCTTGCCCCTTTCCCAGAAGATTTTAAAGATTGTTTTCGAGTATACTTTTTGTTTTAAATGAAGTTTTAGTTTTCAAGCTACGTGGACTTTTTAGACCATTTCATTCCACACCAAACGTCTTAAGACACTTACGAATACATTTTTTTAAACATCTGGCATCTTTTTCCTATAACCAGATACTAAAATTCTCAAATAATCCACTAAAACCCTGTAATTTTCTGGCAGGTATTACTGAAGAAAATAATACCTAAAAAACCCCCTCTTATCATCAAAATATGTATACCTAGAAAATCTTGAAAGAGACGGTTTTCCATTCTGCACATCTTAAAACTGCAACCTAGGCTGAGGTAACAGGTATAAAATATTTTCTGGATGTTATAGACTTTACATTTTCTTTTACAAAGAATTAAAACATTGCTTTACTGAAAGCATTCAATTGAAAAGCTGTGTGAAAAAAAAAAAAAGCTCTTTTTTTTGCTAGCTATATGATATTCTCTTGCTGTGGATTATGATGATTCAAGAGTCTAGAAGGAATACCTTAATTCTAATACCTCTTAAAAGTCTGAAACTTATGCAGTATCAGCATTTTTCACTTAAATTCTCTTCCAAATACAGGTTTCCTCATCTCATAGCGAAACAAAGCCATAAAGCACAAGATCATAGTCTCCAAGGGACTACTAATATGATACACTATTGTATAGCTAACACGGGTAATCTTCATGCTTATATATAGCATTAAGCCCTCCGTCTGTTAGATTTTTATCTTCAGCACTGTAAGAAACGGATTTTGTTTGGTAAGTGTCTTCAATTCACGGAAAATTTTAGAAGTCTAGTCAGTGTAATTTTTTTTTTTCTTGCTCATTTTTCTTGATAGTTTCTTTTAAGAACCGGAGTTCACATACACTACATTAGAAGACAGGTCAAAAGTCACTGTTGAACTTCCAATGAAGTTCAACTTTTCTACTTAATAGACTATATTCTTGGTAGCCAGAAAAATTAGATCTGTGTTTCTGTAAAACTTGGCGGGGGGAGGAGGGGAAGTAAAACAACAAGTTTGTCACCTGAACTCAACTGCAGTATGCTTGGAGTTCACAAGTTCTACCTTCCTCCCAAGGTTTTATTGGGGGGAAAATAGACTATAGCCAACAGGCAACACTTACTGGAATAAGAAGGAGAGAAAAAGAAGAAATACATCAATGCTTTTTTT
>VXBJ01000797.1:234945-311945 GCA_013400055.1 Nycticryphes semicollaris
TTTTTTTTAAATTTAAACTATTAAAGCAGTGATGATGCAGTTTGTGAACCTTTCATAATTTCACTAGGGAAATTAGTCTGCTTTTGCTGCATATTAGTGGCTGCAGATAAAGCTTCATTTTGTACTCCACAAAGGCATTTGCCACTGTAGTTTAATCAGCACCAATATAATTTGATCTTTAAGAAGACTATTTTTAGCAACTATTTCCCAGATGTCACGAAGAATAATATTTACTGCAAATGTTTTTATTACATTCTGCTAGTTACTCTCTCAAATGTTCACTACATCTTAAGTGGCCACGGATGATGTTCAACGGGATATGAATACACCAGATGTAGCCCCAGCTCTGCTGAGTTAGACAAAAGCATCACTCTATTTGCAGAACTTAGGAAAGCGACTAAAATTCAGAGTATCTAAGCGCATCTCCTCTCAAACCTGCTGTTTGTACAGAACAGCAAGAAAAAACCAATGAGGACACTGGGAAATAACCACTGTACTGGTAGTTTGAACAGCGACACATGGAAGCCATCACCAAAGCAAGGAGACAGCCTGGAAGGGGCAAGGAAAGCTCACTTGCCAACTGCTCACATATCAAAAGGGATAAGCAGCATTGCCTCTCAAGTCTGCCAGTCCCTGTCACATCTCCAAGTTCCTTGGAAAACCAGCTAAAAGCAGCAGTGCACTATCTACATTACTGCCCTGCAATTTATTATTGGAAGAAACCCCTGCAAAAGAAACATCTCGGCAGAGTAGCAACGGCCGGGCGCAGATCTCCTGCATGCCCTGTCTGCACATCTGCTCTAAGTCCAAACACTTATACTGTGGTTTGGGCTGGGCTGGCCAATGACAAGAGGGCCTTCCTCAGCCACCAGACATCAAAGAAACAGAGCCATTGAAGAGAAGCCCAAAGAAGCGGGGCCAATCTCTCCCCCTTTGATCCCTCCACTTTTATACTGAGCATGGCAGATGGGATGGAATACCCTATTCGTCAGTTTGGAACACCTGACCTGTCCACTCCTCCCTAGAGCTGCAAACCCTCCATGGGGTAAACAACCAATTCAGCTGACCCTGATTGCTACAGCGACAAGTAAGAGCAAGAGCTCTTCTCACTGAACAGAAAGTTGGCTCTGCTCCACCCCAAACCAGGACAACCTACAAGAAACCTGCATGGGCAAGATGTAATAGTTACCTAATGGAACCAGCGTAACTTTACTGCTGTTCTTAGCTTCAAGCTGAACCTGGAATTTTCAATGAACTGAATCTCCATCTTTTTTAAATTCTCTCAGCTATTTTCTGTATTCTGAATGCATAAAAAGCAGGAAGTCACATCACCAAAACTGGCCTTGCTTCAGCAGAAGCAGGAAAAAAAGAGACTAGGAATCTTGTGTGCTTGCTTGCATGTGAAAATAAAGTTATTTTCACTTCTGCAAGGTACCTTCAATACAAAAGAATATACCACAATGACAGTATTTGTCTTGTCCTTTGTAATCAGAGATCATATAAAAATGTGTAAATAACTTACAAAAAATAATAAATGTGTATACAATATACAATAGATACAAAACAATACAAAAACATGCCAAGAAATAACCAAGGTCATTCCTTGAGGTATCTTTCACAAAAGCCACCTTTAAGTGGGAACTTCACTGGTTCTTACACTTTCACTTTCCTGAATGAAAGCTTCACAGCCTAATAAATATCCCTTAGGAGAGGTTCTGAAGTTTTAGGTGGGTTTATTTTGTTTTGGGGTGGGGTTTTTTTTGTGTCATAGAAGTGCTCTTCCATTGAGAAGCTAATCACCAATATCGACCACCTTCCTGAAAACAGGCTACTCGGTTTGGAAATGCACTTGGATAGAGAAACCCAGGATAACCACTTCCACTGGCTGAAAAACCTGTACAGCCCAGACAACTTCTTTGGTACCAGTTGCTTTCCTTTCCTCTCCTTTTCTTCTTCTTTTTTTTTTTTTTTTTTTTTTTAATGTAATACTCTCTACACCATACAGGAGAACTTAAAATAAATAAAATCAACTGCACAATATAGACATCTAATCTGGAAATTTCTTATTTTCAAGATGATTGCCACTAGCTCAATACAACGTTATTGCACCATGCATACTTTGAAATACATGTTTTCAGGAATATCAGCAATGTAAGGACTGTGAAGGAAATTTTCATGTGACAGAATCAAATTATAAATAGTAAGACTTTTGATTACTTTCCTTTTTAAACTATTTAAACCACTGATTAAATTATCTGACCGAGCCATGAAGGTGTTGTTTCAAGCCTTGTAAGTTTACTGAAAACAAACAGCTCCAAATAACAGCCTGAGAGCAGTTTCCTCATGCTCCAAGACACAATCGTGATTGTTTGTAACCTTGAACCGTATACTGGTCTTCAGACATCACAGTACATCCGATGCTAATTTGTCAGGGCATAAATAGACAACATGAAAAACAACAAACAAGTTGATTTTTACAGATTACTCTTTTGCAGTCTACAGACAGACACACATCCTGTAAAATATTATACATACGCTGGAAAATTTTGAATGGAGGCTTCCTGACCTTCACTGTTTTCAAGTATTTAAAGAATCTGTAATTTGTACTAAATTATCTGACATCCTACATCAACAAATGTATCATTCTGCCTGCTTCCTGTTGTTCTAGAATTTAAGTATTTATTTAAGCATGATTAAAAAAAACCCCAAACACAAAGTGTACTTGACAAATTATTAACTGTCCTCTATCACTAACTTCTTCAGATTTTTGTGAAGAGTTATAAACATGAGATTTGGAAACTCAGCTAGTTGAATATATTATTGTGCCAATTTGCCATTCTTGAATTACTGGACACAAGAAAAAGATTAATAATCCATAACTTAGCCAGACTAATCCAGGAAATGGGTCAACAAAGACTGAGAAACCTTTCTGAAAGTCCACTGGAGGGTGCATAGTACAATTTTTGTGCCAAGCAATGTCAAGCTCTAAAGATAACAGCGAAAAAAGTAGAGGAAAACAAAACTCTTTTCATTTTTATTTTTAGATGTAGCTGCATAGCACTGCTAATGAACACAATACAAGCTTAATTAACAAATAAGAGGCAACGATTGTACTCAGTACTCATATAGGTAATCCTTGCCAAATCATCAATCCAAAAATCACATGGTATCTCCAATCAACTACACACAGTTTAAAAAACCCCCAAAAATTGTTATGTCACTCGGTTCGGGATCCATTCACATTTAGAAGAAGAGCAGTCTGTTCTGTTATTAAGAGTAGGACTGCACAGCACATTACATGATTAAATCATAGCCAAGCTTGCTCACAAATGGGGAGCAATCTAGCTGTGCCAGCAGAGAGTTTTGTAAGGGTTAAATTATCCTGCTTTCTGGCTGGGTAACAGAGAAAATGAGTAAGATGAGTATCCCAAGAGATTAATTTACTTTGTCTTTGTCAGACTAAGAGAAACAGTCTCTAAAGCACAGAGCCTTCAGGTAAGACTCCCTCAAAGAATCAAACGTTTAATGAATTAAGCATTTGTACTAATTTCTGAGAAAATAGAAGCAAGTATGGGTGTGACAGGCTGTACTGAGATCAAAAAACACTTCTGGAGAGAAATTTTTGATTTTGGAATGGAAGTGAATGCAATTCAGTATCTGAACACTGAACATTGTGCGTTTAGTAAGAAGCAGAACCAAGGGCAGAACGAAGGCTTTTCTACAAACCAGCCCTTGGGAAGGGTAGCGAGAGTTACAGGAAGACCATACAGAAAGATTCTGGTATAAATGCCGTAAAAGCGAACTGATCATTAAACAGCATATCAAAGAGACTGTGAAAATGAATAAATACATATAAGAAGATACGTCTTCTGGATAAATAGTCCTACTGCTATTGCTCCCTCAAAGCCTAACAATATTAACTGTGTTTAGTCAACACTGAGTCAAGCAGATGGTTGTCATCTGAACCCAAAATTACATAGGCACATGAAAACAGGGATTAAGCACGTTGTATGATCTACTTAGGAAGACACAGTGATGTCTGTCATTTGCAGGTTGATACCACTTCATTGTAACAATTTCATTAAATCCTTCCGCAGACCTACTTAAAGGAGCAGCAAAATCCCTCTGGATTTCTTCAGCCTTCAAATGTAACTCTGCCAATACACTGAGTGAACATGGTCAACAGTTTGGTTTTTTTTTCCAGAGACAATGACACAGCTAAAGACAGTTAATAATGAAATATTTAGAAAGTCTGAGAGAACTGCAAACCCATTTCATATACACAATTTTAAAGCTATAGATAACCAAAATGAGATTGATAAACTCAAAATTTATATGAGAGTGTTGAGTGAGTTTTCTAAATAGAGCAGAAAGACGATGGAAGATAAAGCAGAGAAATAATGGTTTCATATCCATAAAGTACTCACATGTCAGGGAGGTAAATGCGAATTTTACATGAAAGTAATAGCTTTGAATTACACAAACATAACCTGCATTACCAATTGAAAGTTTGCAAATGATTGTATATCTGGCTCATACAGACAGCCTTGATCGGTGCTAATAAAAATAGATGCAGGTATTTTCCTTTAAATGCTGTTTTGTAATTTCTTTCTTTTTTTTTTTTAGTAAACACAAATCACAACCAAAGTCCAGTAAAGAATAAGTGCCAAAAGAATGTCAGTCAAAGTAGGCTTGCATATAAAATGAAATTCAGAGCTGTTAAGCAAATGATAATCTTCATGCAAATCAAATTGAGAATTGATTTTTATTCTCCTACAGGGAGGGCGGCAAGTAAGATTTCTCAACAGGGAACAGCTTACTATCAAATTAAAACAGAGGGTTTGGTTCTCTTACTGTCTGTCTCTATATCCATGCAGGGATTAACATATGAGTAACAGTCTACTCTGCTGAAATTAATTATTTTTACATCTCATTTCACACATCTCATCTTCTACTTAGTTATTTAGTTACCTAGTAAGACACCTAAAATAGGCAGCTATTTGATTTGGATGTTTATCCCATAAATATCTAGTATTCTAGCCCTGAGAAAGTCATAAGCAGAGATAAAGAGTGTCCACACTTTCAGAAATTTTTATAGGTGACTTTCCTTCTTTGGAACTGCCCTTTTAAGAAACATGAATTTATTGTTTTATCAAATATTTTGTGAAACCTTCTCTCCCACATATATCAAGAAATAGATCAGAAAACCAAGCACATGCTATAAAAATTATTTATAGCAGTTAAATTAGCCCCAAATTATCTTTCTTTACTCTGACAGCAAATCTAAAAATCATAACTTGATGTGAAGGAGAAATTATTTGCAACTGTTGATTTAAGTAATCAAAATCAGATACTGCAACTTATCAGCTCTCCAAATTGATTCATATATGCTAAACTGTCTGAAAGTAAAGGAGGATTTCTGTTTAGCCACCAACAGCCATTGCAAACGTCAAATAAAAGCATCAGAAATTTTTCAAACAACACATTTCATGTTAGAAATCAGGAAAATTATTACAACAAAAAAAATGTTAACTTTTCTGACCACAGATTCAAAGCCATGGCAGGATGAATAGAAAGCAAACTTATAAACATGACCTTTTAGAGACTATTGGAAATTATTTTGAAAACAAGCTAATTAGCAAAAAGTATGTTACCTAAAAGGAAATGGCACATCAAAGTGAAATTACTATATTTATCCCTTAATTTTCAATGTTGGCAATTCAAGAACTGTCAGTGAATAAAGCCTGAAAAACTTGTACACATTAATGACAACATTTTTACAGGACTTAGCCATGTTAGCTAGGTAGCATCAGAAGTCTGGTGTGGTGATGTACACTTACAGATACCAGCATATCACAGATCCTTTCCTCAAAACCTCAATCTTTATTTACTTGTAGACATAATGTGCAAACAAGAATTTCTGAAAATATAAAGGTATATGCTAAAGGTATGAAACCGGTACATTTCACTTTCACCAAGAAGAGAAGCATATGGAAACAATTACTTTTTACCTCAATGATGGATATTTTTGTCATCTTTGCAGCTACATATAAACCAGCAAGTCTTGAGTGATTTGAATCAAACTACAACAACTAATTCCAGATAAATACAAGGCTTATTTATTTATATATATAAAGTGTTTAAAGCAAGTATTCCACTCACAGCTAAGAATAAAGTCAACAGGCAAAATAGAGAATTAAACCCACAAAATTATGAGTAGCTGCAATACAAAAAAAGCACAGTATAATATATGGGAAAGACTACCATGTGCAATGGATTGTAAAATATTCTTAGTAGAAATACTACAAATTAAATCCTTATGGAGCAAATGGATACCCATAGTTTGACTGGATTCATTTAAAGTAGAAAAATGTCCTTTAACAAAATGTCCTTTAAAGAAAACAGCGCAGCACGAGAGTAATAACAACTATGATCCTTAGAAAGAAAATATCCAAGAATGAGAAGAGTACTGTCATTCTTGCACTGTACACAGGAAAAATGGTCAAGGATACACAAGAAATTGCAAACATATCTGTTTCCTGCCTAATGACTACAAAGTCTTTCTCAAGGGTCATATGTATTGAAGCATTATATTAAAGGAATCAAACAAATGCAAAGACAACAAGAACAGTGCTGGCTGATGCGAATATTCTGTTAGAGCTACCTTCAACCATTGTTGATTGATATTCATGGAGCATAACCACAGATAAAACCACAGATATCCAATCAAAGAAACCATGAAACACCATATACATGAAGGGTGAAAAAATTCACTTTATTTTCTTAGATCGCATTTGGGATCCTCTGCAAAATCCCTAGCTATTTTTAAAAATTCCTTTTTGGGAAATCATCTGAGATTTTCATGATGTCCTGAGGTACTGATAACTCAGCCCACATTGCAACTAAATAGCAATAATTTAAACATGATTTCATATGAACAAATGTAATGAAATTTCTATAGAACTGCTTTTAATTTCTTCTTCAGTATTAACACTGAAGTATTGGAATTTAAAGATTTGTAAGGTCTTATGATTTAACTTTGTTCAAGAAAAGCTATTTCTGCATTCATACCAGCACAAGTACAAAGAAAAGTAACCTGTTCCAAGTACAATCTGTTTCAGAATTTTCTATAAGCGGAAGTTATAGAAATACATTTGCTTTTTCTGAATTTGTTTATTTATTAGACATCTGCTTTTTGGAGTTTACATTTTTCTTCTCTGTGGAAAGAAATGCTTGGTTTTTATTTTTCGGAGATGTTTTCTGAAGTACTACTATAAACAGATAATCATTCTGTTCTCAACAATCTCAAAAGAAATTTTCATGTAAGAGTATCAAAAAAGTCACCTCTGTTATAAAGCAAACAGTAATATATAATTTTATTGATTTTCATCTTATTTTAAAAGCTTCCTTTTAAAAAACAGGTAATTGAATAGAGCTCTATACACAGTTTCAAGTTTCTTTATGCTAGCAGTAGTATTATACTTATGTCAGATAACTATTCCTTCTGAGATTTATAATTTGCTTGAAATGAACTACACCATATTTTGTCTCATTAAAAGAAGCATTAGCAATAGAAGTTTGGACTGGATAAAAAGTAAGCGAGCATCTCATTTCACATGCTTCACTGTTCTGCAAAACAGTGAACACTACAAGAAGTATCAGTCACTGCCTCCCAACACATTTCAGAATCCTGACTACTGGCAGCTGCCATCACAGCGCCAGCATTATACTGGTAATGTAAGAGTTCTCGGTGTATCCACATATGCCAAACAAATATAAAATACTGAGCAGCACGTACTGAAGAGGTAGGTTGACATCACCTGTCTGGAAGCTGCTGTAACGGCTATCATTGAAAGGGACAGTCTTATCCCACCCATATGCTGCTGCTGATGCTTTCTTTACATCTGCACTAAAGCTCCGGAGAGTCCAAGGTGAACTAGTTCAAGCTGGAAGAGAGATGGATCAGTTCTCATGGCACTGAGCACATCAGTGTTGGACTGACAATCACAGCATCAAACTACAGCTTGAGACTGCTGACAGAACACAGATGTGGCTTTCCCTCCTTCCACCCTCCATATATTTTCTGTTAACTTGGTGAGTTAAAATAGCTCAGCATGGTTGAGCTAAGCACCACTTTAGTACAAGGGATGGGGCAGGACTGTGCAACTGGGGAAATGAAGCCTAAGTGATTGTCCACAAAATTCAGGCACCTGGGATTGCAGGAGAGTCCCTGTACAAAATTCACTATCACAATATGCCTTTACTTCCAACAGCATCTTTAAAAAACGCTTTCTTTTTGTTCTGCTGTTGCAGCAGTAAGGGCCCATTAGCAGTAAATGCCACATTAAATCCCTTGGTAATCTATTTGTTCTTTGACAGACAACACAAATCTACTGGGAAAGCCTGAATGGCAAATTCTCTTTTCCTGGGTTATAGAGCTAATCGCAGCTCACTGGCTCAGTGGAGGGATTTAAACTGAAACTACAACATAAGCCAGCAGCATTCACTCATGCAACATGTGGTGCCAGGCTCCATAGGCTGGAGAGTATACAATTTATTAAGATCAAAGACTGATTATATACTCCAATAAAACTACCTTAATTTAATTTAATCATACATACTGTTAAACTTCAAAAAAGGTATATATGTCCCCATCACAAAATATATAACATTTCAAGGAAAGAAAAAGAGAAATGGAGTGAGTTGGGCAAGATGTTTGTAAACAACCTGACAGAGGTAAAAAAAGTTCTGGTTCATACCCAGAACTCTTATGACAAACACGAGAAGTGGAAAGTTCCCCACATCGATGCTCTGGTCTCAGTGCATCTCCCAGCTATAGTTACTACTGTGCTGAAAATGCTGCATTTGATGACTTCATATATTGTGCAGATTAAATCTGTCATTGCTTAGCTGCCCTCACATTGTTTCTGAACTTAATGAAGTATTAAAATAAAAACAATTCTTGCTCTGTTGAAGACACTAGGATTTTCTTAGTCAACAAGTTGAAGCCAGCTCACGTGTTGACTGTGCAGCGACCCTTTCATAATGTTTCCCAGTCATACAAATCCACATATATATTTATCAGGAATGTCTTTTCCCATTTACTTAGTAATTCAATATAGTAATCTGTTCGCATAAATTACACTCCATGAGAGGCTGAACATTCTATCTCCCCTAAAACAGAATTAAAATAATGAGAAACTATTACATTACAGAAAACATTCCTCAAAGCATCAACAAATGTAGTCAAAAGCAAGAATTCTGGATATTTTAACATATTCTGAATTTAAAAATAAGGGGTTGAAGGATCCAGACTTTTATGGTCGTGACTATATCAGACAATCCCAAATTGATCCAGCTTCATCTTAAATGTAGTGATACTGCTTGTCATTACTACCTACAATAGAAGGTGTTCCAAAATTTTTCTCCCCCTATGGTTAGAAATCATCTTTTATCTTCCAGCCTTAATTGACTCACAATCTTTTTATAGCCAACATATCCTTTGACTTACAGTTAAGCCAGCATTGAGTTATTCTATGTTGAACTCTACTGTCTTCTGAAACCGGAAGATACTGGGCTCTTTCTCAAATAATACTGGGTAGTCCAGAATGCAAGTTCCTCTATTTGACTTACACATTCTAAAGAGCTAAACGAACCAGCAACAGCAAAAATTAAAGACTATCTGTGAGGAAGCACCAGGACGGTTTGTGCTAGCTCAGCAAAAGGAAAGTAAAATTCCAGTGTCACTGCAGAGGGGAGATTAAAATCAATATCCAATACAAGATCTTCCTTTTCCTCAGCAAAGCAAAATTACTTCTTGAACAAAATTACACTTGAACTTTCCTGCTGCTCTAGTGGTGTTGAGGTCTGATTCAGCACAGTGCTTCTTTGTACTTAGAACTCAAACAAAATATGACAGATCTCCACCAGATCATTTCTCTGCATTCTCCATAGGTCAACAGTTGCTGAACTGAGAGATTTTTATCTTTGTGATACATAAACAATCATGCTCCAGTAGCTCCCATTGTAATTTCTGAGGTAGTGTGTTGGGAAACAATAAAATGTTGGAAAGGTTGTTAACAGATGAAGCCAGCTTTATTGCAGAATGCTGAAAGTCTAAGCAGTGTACATCTTTTAAGATCAAAAAGATCTGTTCCTCAGGATCAAACTATACCAGGCATGTAGAGCTGCATGACTACACCTCTTGGAGGACTTGCAAAGCTTGATTTTCAGTATCACAGGGATCAAAACTTATTGTTAAGAACTAAACAAAACATCAACTTTCTCAAGACTTTTAGAAGGTAAACAGTGAAAACTGGAGAACCATCAGTGGCCAAGGACCAGCAATGGCACACTGCTCCGTAGGAGAAGGCAAGGCAGGTGCCAAGTATGGAATCAAGGTGGGAAAGGGCAGTACCCTCATCAACAAGTGGTGATGTTTCACAGTAGCCAGAGAAAGAGAAGTTGGGTAGGTCTGCTGACAGCAGCTAGATTCAGCCTAAAGTCAAGAGAGTCACACAGCCCCATAGTGATGAGGAATCCAAGTCGGCATGGCAGGCTCAGGATCAGATCCAGCAATGGCAGCCAGGTGAGTCACTGTGATCCCCAGGCAAGTCCATGGTCATGATGATGACCTGAGATCAAGACAGGATATCCAGTCCATGGGTAAGGATCTGGGTCAGAGTGGTATGTTGCTTGGTACAAACATTGCTGCACAGCTCAGGCAAGGACCAAGGGCATGTTCTTAAACATTCAAGCGAAGAGGTCAACAGGCCCCTCCTCACATCTTTCCCACAGCTCCTTCCTCAGCAGTTTGAGCCAAGGTTGCACAGCTGCGCTACATCAACACTGACCTTGAGCACAGGCAGCTCAACCCTGCAAGGAGGGATTCAGGGGGCTGCTGATGCACACAGAGCCCTGACATCAGCTTTCAAAGGAAACAGTTGTAAGAACCAAGGACAGAGCCTGCTCAACTCTCAGCCAAAGCAAAGGCTTCCAGTCTTCTGAGAGGAAAATGTACGCTGAATGCTACCAGCACAATCACAGAACCATTATAAAAAATCTGTGGTTTAATGAGTTAATCAAAATTGTAAAGAGCAAGCACGTCAGTTTAAAATCCCTCTGCACATACAAATATCTACATCCAGATAGAGAAGGAACAGCATACCTTATTTAATGAAGAATTACAATAATGCTGTTGTAACTAAGTAAGATCTTCCCCCCAAATTTCTGAACACAAAAACTAATTTTAGCATAGTCACTATCAAAATAAAAATTTCTTTAAACCCCCCATCCTTCATTATTTTCTAACAAACCAAATTACTTGACAATGAGAAAATACAACATTTCTTTTACTTCTGTATACTTTGATAGTTCCCCCCCAAAAAATTATAAACATGTATGATAGTTAATATATGATCCCATCATTTTGTTATGAATGAATTTGTCACTGTATAACAGTAATGGGGTTTGGTTCTGCAACGGCTTAAACAAAGAAAAATCATCACTGTCAGCGTACCACCATGGAAACATGTAGAAAATCATTCACTTCTATTTGCTTGCTTAGTGTTAATTAATGAATTTTAAGCAGCTCTCTGCAATCAGAGAAGTGTCTGTTCTGGTGCAAACAAAAGGTAGAAACATGCAAATAGAGCGAAAGGAAAGATAATACTCTGAACTTCTCAGTCTCAAGTCACAGTGTTGAATTTTGGAATTGAATAGCCATAATAAAAATATACATGTTACCAGTACTATTAATACTGGACTGTAGCATTTTAAACTGCTTGTACTGAAGAACGTCCCTGCTTATCAACTCTGCTGTCATCACACACTTCTGCCCTAGTATTTAAATTTTGTGCAACTGTAACAATCATTAGAAGTTTAGTCAAACCATCATTTGTGACATCTGGAATTACTGATAATTAATGAAACTGCAGTCTTCATATACACTAATTATAAAATATTTATTTTAGAGGCTTCATGTACTGCCTAATGGTATATGCACAATTTCTAGATTAAAAATATTTAAAGATAGGCAAAAGGACTGAAGGATAATACGTTTAATGCTTTCATCTAAGTTACATCATAGGTTGGACAAATAAAAGACAAGATGCCAAGCAACCTGGCTCAACCTAGCATTAACATTCATCTTCATCCTTTTCCATCTATTTAATCTCTATTCTATACAGGCCTGAATTCAAAAGCACCCTTACCTTGTATCTCCATCCAGAAGATTCAAAGCAGATTTTACTTCAAAGTTTCAGTTTTGCCATTTAAAAATTTACTTTCTTTGTAACACTGAAAGACAGAGTTCTACTGCAAATACTTGAGTAGTCAATTAAAGACATGAGGCAGAAAACTAACACAGACAAATGACATGGAACACAGAAAATAAGGGGATAGGAAAACAGCCCAGATAAGAAACTAAACAAGAAGGAAATGAAGGAAAAGCTCCTTTGTCTTTGACTGAGTGTTTGGAAAGGAGGGGGAAACATTAATTCTTCAGGAAAACAAGCTTTTCGTAGTTATTCCACTCAGCTTAGCAGTGTGATTCATGGTACCAGTCCTTGAAACACACAAAAAATAAAAGTGCTGGCTAAACTTTAAGTTCTTGTTTTGCTGCTCAGGTCCCTAATATAATTTTGTGTCTTAGGTTCTTTGGAAAAAACTGCCTGTTGGGGAGATGGAGATGTATGTCTCATACACAAAGGACTAAATATGCCAGTGCTGAATAACCATAATGCCAGCAGAATGGAGAAGGCAAGTAGGGTTGAGTCTGGAGAAATGAAAAGAGCTTAAGGCAGAAAAACAAGAATGCATTGTTAATAAAGTGAGAGAGAAGAGAAATATAACCAAAATATCCTTTTGAGTCTGAAGAAGGCTACTATGCTCTGAAGCTTTTCTTTTGAAGATACCTTCTATCTTACTAAGACACAATGAGAAATAGAAAAGTATTCAAAGTCTTCTACAACAGATTGTTTTAAAAAGTAACTGTTTTTCTAGCTAATTCATGTTGATGAAATAATTTTTAGGTGTAGCAATCCAGCTACATGCCTGGCTTTTGTCACATTATTCCCGTATATTTATTTTTTTTTAAATAAAAAAAGAATGTATGATGTAAGATGTCAAACACTGCTGTTCCTTATTATTAAGCTTAAAACCTTTGGGGATGTTTTTCCCAACTGTAGTTTAACGCCTATGTAAAAATAAGGCTTATTTCCAGATATGCTGTGAATGTGGTAATACAGGGAGGGTCATCAGCTGACACAGTATTATCCTGCCAAGCAGAAAAAGCATGATGAGACTACTATTGCACAATATTTCTCAAAATAAATGTTGAAATTACTTTTGTATCTATTCATAGTGGTAAATTCTGTCTTGTTGCCCATCTTCTTCAAAGAAAGAGCTATTTTTAAAAAAGTGATTTATATAGTTCACAAAAATTTTTCTACCTACTTTTCAATTTTCTATTAATAAGTTAAATAGGATTAAGTGACTTGTACCAGAAGAGAAATGAGTGAACATGTTGTTACTTGACAAACAGCCTAGTCAGTATTTGTGTCCTGAACACATTTGATGGGATAACAGCTGTTGTTAAAGTAACTATCCAACACCGCAATGGACAACAGAAGCAGAATGCTTTTGTCCAGGTTTGTAGAGACATATATGCATTAAGCTCCTATTCTAACAGAGTATGGGTATCATTACAAAAAGCACAAAAAAAACTTCTGACAAACTCAACTATGTTCTCCAGAGGAAAGGATTAAGCCTTATCTTAGAAAAATAAACTTTTTCAAAGGGATGAGCTAAGAGGTTCTACCACATCCTTCTGGACCCACTGCCTTTAACTCTTTATAAGACGACAAGAAAATTGAGAATAAATAAGAATTTATTTAAAGCAGTCCGTTCATGTTTCCATGTTCCAACAACCATTGCAAACAGACACATGCAACTGTATAAGCAACTCTTTTTTAGTAAATCCAAACAGAAATCTAGCATTAACAAACCTTGGCCTTAAGAAGAAGATGACAGCCCGCCATCAACATGTGAAAAGAACTATGTGCTATTCTGTAGAGTGATGTACACTATGAAAACCCTAATATTTTTTAGTTTGTGTCCCTAGAGATACAAGGTGATTTTACCTTTGTGCTACATGGTCAGATATTTAGACACAAAAATATTTGAAAGGGACATCACCTGGGAACTAAGGCACATTTGGAAAAAAAAAACAAACCAAGAGAGAGCAGAGAGAAGAAAAAACAACAACAAATAAAGAAGTAGTGGTCAGAAATAGATGTGAAAAGTAGTCAAGTAAGTCTCTTGCAAAGCCTTCAAGTAGCTGCTTAAAAAAAAAACCCCACAAACCTACCTGCCAACTTATTTGCCTACTGCTTAACGAATTTCGGGCCCATTCTGAAATAACCAATACTGTCCTCATCACATCAAAGAGTAGGAGAGAGACAGGAAGAGGACTGACATAAGACCATAGTTTTGATAGTCTTGTAAAAGAGAAAATTATGCCACAACAGAAAAGGGGTATTGAGACAATTCTTTTTTTTCTATGAACTTGCATGATCTCTTCAGAGAAAAAGTATGTAAGCCTATAGCTTTTCTTTGTAATGAATTGCCAAGGTCTGTAATCACTTACTTTCTTCAGTTTCTCTCTTCTTCAGGCCAATAACAAGAATTGTGAGCAATGATCAAGATTTCCTTCAATATCTCCCTTTCCCTCCTTCTGATGATTTTTATACCCTTTTGTGCACCATATCTTGAGAGGGCACCTGGTAAGTTTGGGCTTAATGACTCTTACTTGTACTCCTTACAAGCCATCAAAAAGCAAGAAGGACTAGACCTCCAAGGCAGAAGTTACAGAAACCAGACAGTTTAAAGCAAAAAGGCTAATGGAGAATGGGAAAAGAAAAATAAGATGGCTGACAAAGACTGAATCAGGGACATAGATATTGGAAAGTGTATATGAGCTAATAAAGTGTTGAACAATTTCAAAATATAAAGGTAAAGGATCATTGTTTGCTAGCACAACAATCTAGGAGTCCTGGTTACACTGCAAACACTTCAGTACTCTGATATAGTATCTTTAGGAAGTTATATGACATCCACCTGTATAAATCGAGTCATTAATAAAATATAGCTGATACTAATAACTTAAATCCTATGTATGTGAAAGTAATTACAAATTCTCATATGGAAGGTTTACAATTCAGTTTTACACACAATGATTGGAATTAGAAAAACCTCACCCTGAGAACACACTTTCACTAAACACTAAGAGGAAAAGACGGTCCTCCGTTTCCTCTTCCATATTTACATTTCCACTCTGTCTTTGCAGTTTCCTTCTATAAATCCGATGCATACAATGACTCTCCAGATTACTTGCCTTCATTGTCTTCCTCAGACTGATTCTGTGACAAAACACTACTACAATTTGCAATACAAAAGCCAAGTGTCACAGGACATGTAGGTAACTTACTTGAGCACTAGCTAAAAGCCTTGCTTGCTTTGACATTTTCAGAAATGTGAATTTATAGCAACCTTCACTACCATTACCCAAAATAAATTGCCTCAAATTAGGTATCACATACCATAACTATAGAACAAACATACCTTATCATACTATACTTATGATACCTCATACCATATTTTGTATCTTCAGAAAAGAGGAAAAGTTGTTGGGTCTAACCATGTTTTAAAAATTGCCTGCAATCTGATCAGAGCAGTCTTACTGAATCTTGACATAATAAGCCAAGTAAAAGCATAGGAACCATGGTGAGAATAAGCAGCATCTATAACATGTTAGCTGCATTTTTTAATTTAAATAGCTATAAACAAAATAATAATATTCCTTTTGGAATAATATCCTCTTTGAATGGATAATTAAAACTGATCAGTAGTAGATGGCACTATGCTCATCAAATCAGATATTGTTTCCTGTGGCATAAGCTCTTACTCCTCTTCACTGGTATTTTTCCAGTTTGCATCCATTCTTATTATCCATTTATGAAAAGATCATCTGACGACACGTATTCTGTGGCCATTTGATTACTTCAGACTAAACACGATGTTCACAGGTTCAGAAAAGATTATATGCATGCTTATCCACAGCTGCTACAAGTTTGTGCTTCAAAGTTATTTAACAAACCAAGGAATAGAAGGCTAAGGAATATTAAAATTTAATGAAACAAGATTAGTATTGAGGCACCAGGTAACAGTGACAAAACACTGCAATTGTTACGAACAAGTAAGCATTTTATGAGGATTGTATAGATCATGTTCTTGAAAGACAGGAAGTAACAGGTAACAACAGAGTAATATGAATTCCACATAGTTACCAATATCAGTACAGGGTTTCTTTTTTACTATCCTTTTTAGTTACAGTACTTTTATTATTAACCTCCCTCATTTTGTTTGGAGTTTGCACAGCATCCAAGGAGGTGGGCAATCTTTTTACATGAAGGTCTTTGTAATTAAACAGCAGCTAGGCTCACTTCTGCTCACAGTACACTTACAGATACTAAATATTGCACATAAGTTACTACAGGCTGGATGTACAAAAAAGTTATATGAATGTCTGATTAGGGGATAAAAGCACTATTAGTAATTTTTTTCATTCAAAATAAATTAATATTTACGGTGTAGCTTTCTTGGCACACGATTTGATCAGAATGAGAATAGAAAATACTCATTCTGTAACTTAAAAAAAGACATTTTTTTCAAAGCAGACCTAGACATACCCAGTTGCTGAAAGAGAAGAGCCACACTGGTGCCTGTAACAGGAAGGCTATCATGTAGAGGAGTTTGTATCAGTTGACGGTCTCCAGCTCCCAAAGAAAACAATTTCTGTAGAAATAATTATTTTTTAAATTGAGTTTAACTTATACAAAATAAACAAGACACAGATAAATGTTTCATTCTGTAAAATGTATTTATTTTGTATACAGAAGTTTAAAGTGAATAAGAATAACTGAATTGACCACCAGACATCTGAAATATAACTCAAGGACAATGATACATTTCCTTGAAAGTGTAGCGGATAGCATGGCTTCCTTGTATTTACACTGAATTAGTTAAATACTTACGGCTTTGAAGCCATTCAATATTATGTTTTCAGTAATACATTAAAAAAACTTCCAGTACAGCAACAAAATGTTTAAAAGCCATTCACATCAGAAAAATATATATTTTCTCACTAAAGTTCTTTGATATCTACTGTAGGCATGCACTTTTCAAGTATGAACATATTTGTGATATATGGGTATATATAGACACTTCTGCTACTCCTACGTTCCTGCTCTGTATATGAAAGTAGAATTAAAACTTGGGTTACCTTTCCAGCACAAGAACATACCTCCCTTGAGGGAGGCAGGAAATGGGAGTGAAAGGAATGCGCTTGTGTATCACATCCCAAAAAGCACTGTAACTGCAAAAAAATCTTGCTTTTCTCTTGAGTAAATCCATGTGACATTCAAAGCAGTGGATGATTTCAAGCACTTACCTTTAACCACTAACTACCACGGGGTGGGAGGTATTTCTGTACTAGTACTAAGTGTGGTACAACTCCACTGTGGATGGCAGACAAGATGTTGAATGTATGAAGACTGCAAGCTCTAGCTGCTGCACAGCAGATGTTTGAAACCAAAATGCTCCACAGTAAAACCAAGCAAGTCCCTGAGCTATAGCAGAGATGCTCTTCTCCAGCACTTTAGCAGCAGACTGGTCAATAACTAATGTTGCAGTTGATTATTTCAACAGTAAAAACATAAAGAACCTGTGAGGCTCCTCAAGGACTTCTGGAGATAAACATCAGAAGAGCACTCCCATTCTAGAATAAATAATTCAGAATATAGCCCTGCAAGGATGAAGCTTAAGAAAGAAAACACAAAGCAAAAGGGAAAATAGCCAGAAAAGCATGATTTTTCCTCCCTCTTCTAGCAGGGGAAATGGCCACTGCGGAAAGACATATTTATGGATGGGGAAGGGGTGGGGGGAGAGAGAGTGAATAAAAAAAAGGATGATAGAAGAATAGCCAGAAGTTCAAGTGGATCACCAAAGTCTGTAATATAAGGTTCAAAAACCACTGGACAAGAGGGTTTTTGATAGGTACTATCTAATTACTCTCCTTAAGAACCAAAAGGCCTGGGATGCAAAACCACAGAGACGTGGTTGCTTGGAGAGCTGCAAGTTAAATCTTGACAAAGTTGAGAGGACATTTTGCCACATACAGCACTAGAAGAAATTCCAAAGCAACTAGAGCTATGGGAAAAACAGAAAAGAATTAGGGATTTGTAGAATTTCAAGAAGTTTGATAGCCGATAGAGTAGGTGAGAAGCGTGAGAAAATGTGTATGAAATCAATTTTAAAATACTGCCGAGTCCTTAGTTTTCAGGTACGTTTCATGACAAGGACAACAATTTTCCAGTAGTGTCACAGGATGAAGTGAATGTCAAGTAAATCAGATCAAATTGCCTTGTCAGAAACCCACAAATGTATACAAATAATTTATTTAAAGTAAATCAACAAACAAACCTGACTTTCTGCTCACAGAAAGCACAAGTAAAAAGCAGAAAGAAGAGTAGGTGATGGAAAACTGCACAGGACACCTGCAACATTTAATTACCTCTGAAAAAACCACGTCCAAGTTACTTTTTTAGCTTTTATTTTTTAATTTATGAAAATAAAATTTTAAGAGTTACCAAGGAAATGACCAGTGGAATCCTGAACTGCATCAAGGAAAATATATGAGTAAGTGAGCTAAAGTGAAGCACGTAATTAAAAGTATAATTAAAAAATAGCAAAGGAAAAAAATCTTTTAAAAATCTGTAGCAAGCAGAAATATTCCTGAACGTACATTATTATTAAAAACTAAACTTACACAACTGCTTGATTTGTTACTGTGCCTTGTAAAAAGCAAACTCAGTGACAAAATAACCCTTTTGACCTTATCCTGGAATGGAATTTTTGCTGTCTTTAGAAGACGGGCCACAGGGAAAGCACTCATAGGCCAGAGGGAAAGCACTCAGCTGAACTATGATCTTTTTTTCTTCAAAAATATTTCAAGAATTTATTTTTTGTTTTCTTCATAAATTAAATTAACTGGGAAAATAACATTTTTTTTCTCCATTTACCTGAGACCCTCCAGAAGCAGGGACAAGGCATGAACACAGATTTGCAATAAGAGTCTCCAGTGACACGTTCAGGCTGTCCACGTACACAGTATATATCAGGCCAAGGCAAGCCTAGGAAGGTAGACAAAATATATTAGATTGCAGTACAGGAAAAGCAGATGCCAAATTACTTAAAGACCTATGTATATAATTTTTTTAAAAAATAAGTGTGTCTTAGTAGTTATTAATGTAGTGAAGTACTTTCCTACTGCAGACACAGTAATCTGCTATAAAATCAATCATTTGAAATAGCTTGGCTATTTAGAAGGGATGTATGTGCTGACAGGTGTAGATATACAATTATTTAAAAATACATTAAAATTTTAATATTTGTGCTCTGTCCATTATACAAAGAGTGCTTTACTACAAGCTACTTTTAAAAATTATAAAATCAACATAGCTTCATGTCTGCTTTTAATTCTAGGAACCTAAATCTGACTGCTTTCCAGAGTAAAACATTGATGAATTAATGACCTTCTGAGGCTCATTTTAAGAGTAATATCAAGGATGGACAACTCCATAATTTATTTAACTTACATTCCTTATTTTATTATTTCACTATAAATATTTTAAATTAACTGTATACTAACACTTCAACGTTTCCCTATTTTCTGTATGGATCCATTTTTGATTGAGAAATCAAAGATAAAGTTTTATAATTTTTACCAATAATTAAAAGATGATTAATAATCCATTCTAAGAAGCTTTTGGAAAAAAGAAATAACTAACTTTGTTCAACAGCATCTTTTTGATGCCTTTTAACTACTGTGATTTTGATAATTCAGCAAATATTTTAGGAATTTTCTCCTTAGAAGTAATTCCAACAGTAACTTTTCATATAACACATAGTTAAGCTGTGAAACGCCTTGCCATGGGTTGTTGTAAAATATGAGTGTTAAGAAACTGGACAAACTACATGAAAAAAACCCCTAACAACTGACACCTCTGGTTCAGGATGTCATTCAACTACCATTCACACTGCAAAGTATTCTGGAGAATTATTTCTACAGCCTGCCCTATTCTTATACACTTTGTTTTGCATTCACGACAGGCCATTATCGGAGAAAAAATACTGGGCTACGTGGAATTTTAATCTCACTCAGTACAGACATTCTTAAAGTCTAATGACAACTTAACTGTTGAATGATTTCCCTCCTTGATCTGTAAACTGAACTATATTTGTTTCTCTTAATATGTATTAGCTTAATAAAAATTTAAGCTTTTAATTTATCTCAGATCAGCCATATTTCATCAGCTGAAAGTAATCCAGGATCCTAAATCTCTGTCATGCATCTTAATTTGATCTGAAAGAGACTCTGATGTTTTGCCTTACATATGGAGGAAAATTAGGATTTCGCCATTAATTTAGTTATATATTTAATCAAATATTGTTAATGTGTTGTTTTTACCTGAGCAAGTCTGGGTTTCTCTTAATAATTCCCTTCATTTTACAATAAACTGAGCCCAGAAAAAACTCTGTTTGTCTTCTATGTAGATTTAAAACGGCTTGGAGGGTAAAAAAAGAACTGCTTCAATCTATAGGGGCTATTTACTGTCACAGACATTGAATTTTATCTAGTTCCGTCTAAGCCTACCTTTGCCTTTAAATTCCCAAAACAATCCTGAAATGTTTTAAATCAAGTACTGTCACTGCTACTCAATAAAGACAGATTTGTCTGCTGAAGTGTATTATAAATGGCAATTACAAGTTCTTTACCCTGAAAATTTCTGGATAATCTAGTCTGGACACCAACACCAGACTTTTAGGAGCAAATACTTCTGCAGGCGGAATTAAACCAGACTCCTCTTCACCTTCAACTTCTTTTGTTCCCTTGAAAATAGAAACAGTTCAATTAAGAAGCACAAATGAACAAACTAAAATGCTAGCATTCTTAGAAAAAGTCAACCTTCTTATATTCATATAATTCTATTTCTTGCAGAATTCCCACTAATGTTACAGCTAAACTTATCTATAAAGTAATCTTCAGCTTGACTCAGTGAATTTGGAATCTGAAGTAATTTCTCCACAAGAAAAATAGTTCAGATTTCTCAAAAAATCCCTCAAATTTATGAACCACTAAGTTTCTAGTTGAAAAGAAGAGAAAGGTACAATGCAGATAAACCTGTGGCTAGTCATGATATTGTGCAAGTTGCTGTAACCTCCTTGCCAGTGCTTACTATTCAATCACAAATATTTCATTATTACTCATGGCCAAAACCAAAGATGTCATTAAATACTTTAATTCCCAAAATTCCACACATTCTTCGACAAATTCATTAGCTGATTAAGCTTTCAAATGACAGAAAGTACATGCTTTCCAATTTTTGCATGTAATTCTCTCCACCCCCACACCAAATTTTTAAGTGTTTTATTTGTTCCTCTGACCAAGCATTCTTCTAAGTAAAAATCACTACATTATCTTAATTAGGAATAGGAGAAAAATTGCTTCCCTTTCCATATGACAATATGAAATATCTGCCTTCTATTTCTGTCATGTTACTAGTCATTATGTCAGTTTATTAAAAAGAAATAATAAATCCAACATAACTTTTCCACTAAACAGAGGAAACCAGACAGAAATGCTCTTAAATGTCAGGAATGATGTGAGTTCACGAGCTTTATTTCACAACCACAATTCAGAACTACAGTTTCCTTAAGCAAACACATGTATTCAAATAAAAGCAGTTAAAACGATGGTATTAAAGTACATCAAAAGCTGACTTAATAATGAAAAAAAAAAGTTAGAATAAGTTTCATGTGGAAATTTTATTGACAGGTGCACAATCAAAAAAGTTTGGAGACCACCACCCTAACACCATAATTGTTCTTCTACTAGGAAACTGAACAGGTTCTTTCAAAAGCACTTGTTTTAACTACCCTAAATGACTTTCTACTGAAACAAAGTACATAATAGCAGTCCTATTCTGTCCAGTTCTGCCTGCACAGTGTGCCTTGGTCAGAGCCAAATGGTGGCAGCTGAAGACATAAGCTGTCAGGCAGCAATCATCATCATCTGTGAACCACTTAATCAATTTAACCTCCACACTGAGACATGCATTTTATTACATAAATGCTCTCCTTGATTCTGGCACTGAAACACAAAAGTCACTGAAAAGGTCCACTACCTGGGTATCAGCTGCACTAACAGCTGTAGGGTAGTAAAGAGCTACTTCCTAACGTGACTCAGGGGCTGAAGGTATCTAACATTAAAGCCCTTGCTGACTGCCCTTCCACCCATGAAGTCAGACCTGGCCTTTCAGACTTGTGTCCTGAATATGGGTGTGTGTCTTTTGGAAGCCGCTCAACCACACTCACATTTTATGTCAGCTTATGCTAAAGCACTTACCACCTCACACCTCCCCCTCAAAGAATAAGATCCACAGGTACACGTGTATCTTATTCTTTGTGTGTGTGTGCACGTGCACCTTGGTGCTCTATTTTCACTACTACATAGACAAAAAAAGGGCATGTAATTTTTGTAATGTATACCAGAGGAGATACAAACACTATAAAATATTTTTATGCCTTTTTGTTTTCTTTGCACATACTAAAAGAGATTCTTAAACTCCCACTGTGATTCTACAGGACGTGGAAGTTCAGTGGCATTCACTGATGCTACACCATCCCTTGCCTAAGCAAGACACACACAAACACACACACACACACACACACACAGAAGTATAAGCATGGCTATATTGAGTCAGGCAAAAGGTCAATCTATAGCTTCGTACACTGTCTTGGCATCAAGGGCCAACAGAGATAAGCTTAGTGAGGCCACTTCTCCAGTGCACTTTCCCTGTCTCCAGCAGTCTGCAGCTCAGGAACTGTCTGTTCTGAGGACAGCCTCTAAAAAGCAATTCAGCATTCAAGTAAAAATGGTTTAAAAAGAGAGTACTTATTATTTTTAACCAAGCTGTTTTAATTAAGAGAGATATATAATATTTTCATACCAAAGTAAAACCAGTCGGCACAGCAATATGTACACACATATAGTCTTATACTTGGCTTTGTACATTAATTCTTGCCTAAATGGCAACCAATGTACATGCTTAGTCTGGTCTGCATCTCATTTCTAGCTTAAAATTGTGATTCACAAATTAATAGAGAAACACAGTAACTCAGCATTCCTGTCACATGTCCCATACATGTTCATTTACTTCCATCCATTAAAACGTTGACAGCGAAAGCTTTTATATTAATTACAATTTTTAAATTCTATTTTAAGAGTTATACAGCACTAAACACATAATCAACAAGAGTCTGTTGTATCAACTGTTCTAAAGAACAGTTATGAATTCTAGGCATAAAGGCAGCAGATTCTGCTTATCTGACAAATTGTGAACCCTGACAACATTAGGAAAAATGAAATTAAAACATATTCCACATTTCTAAAGGCAAGGCAATATGGAAGCTTCTGTAGATTCACATGGTACTCAGATAATGGAAACTTGAGGTGCATGGACAGGGAGGAGGTTTCTATAAAAGGCCATTTTCATTAAATCCACTCAACTTCAGACCAAGTCTTGAATTAATTCATAATTAGATTTAATTAAAAACTTTAAGGGCACAATAGCAGCACAGTAATGAATTGATAAATCATTGACACTATAAAACCACTCCCTTACTTCGTAAAAGATTTATGGAAAAACATAATGTGACTAGCTGTATTTCTTCTATGGCTAAACGTTCTGACAGGCACACAGGCACATTATTAGGAGTCATTAGACTAAGTAGATAATAATTTCAAACACATGACTTTTAACCTACTTCTCAAGCCAAGTATTAACAGCACAAGCATTCTGTAGCAATACTAAGTACAAAGTGGTAAAACCACAAACTTAATTGTTCCTAGTTACATTTTTGCTCAGACACATGCACATTTTATCTTTATCCCCTTTCTCATCTAAGGAAAAATATTCTCTAATCAAAACAAAATAAGAGTTGTTTTGTTGGGCTTTTTTCTCAATACATTTTTGTTTTATAAATACAGCATTCCATTTACAACTAGAGACTAATTGGACATCAAGGAAAACCTTGCAAATGACACATAAACTGAAAGATGAATTTAAATTGGTTAAATAAGATGATAATATTGCTATTTAATGATTTTTTTTTAAAATCTGGTTGATTATTATGGTTTTCGTTTTGCACTTAGGTTGTTTGGAAGACAATGATAATAGTATTTGGTATATTGCTACAGGGCCTCCTTGATATCTCTCATCTAGGCTGCTGGCTAACAGCCCGTCATACTACTGTAGAACAGCTTAAGAGTTTTCTTAATTTTAATTAAATATTGAAATAGATTCTTTTTTTTTTTTAATTTCTACATACTGGTACACTTTGAAAAGAGCTGAGCTGAGAAATGCACCACTAGAGAGCAAAACGTTGTTCCAGATGCCTAAAGATCCATTTAGTTTAAAAAGTCATACACATTTAAAATCTAATTCAGAAGCATCTGTGTCTTTAGGCTGGAAAAATGAGTAAGTTTTTAAGATCAGATCAATAAAGTTCTGGAAAACTCTTCAGTAGGCTAAGGAATAGGTAACAGAGAACTGATCTAACAGAAAGAAACTGTGTGATGACCTGTCATCATACATGACTAATATTTGGTCCTTTGTAATTACACCTGTGCAAACCTGTGACTGAAGCCTATCAGTCCCGTTCCCTGCCTGCCAAAACCAGAATCCTTTTCTCTTCTGCATCTTGACTTGGTTTCTAAAGATATGAGAATACAGTGCAGAGATCTGTAAACTATGGCTGACTCAAGTCCATAGAGCAATTTGTCTACAAAATCTACCAGATAATACTATAATTATTAACATGTTCATTACACAACTTCCTATCCACAAAATCACATAGGTAACAAAAACTGGCTTTGCAGAAATCTTTGTTGTGAGGATTCCTTGTTCACACATATCATTGTGACAGTCTGGGCATCTGAAATATGGAAGGCATGTAGAAGTCTTTTGGGGTTTTCAAACACTCCCTGCTTTCTTTTAGCCTCCACTGCACCTCTTGAGAAACAGCACTGACAAATTGTTAAATTTAGATAGTTAATGAACAAATTTTAGATCATCATATTTCAAACTGTCTCTAAAACTTAGATACATCACAGTAATGAGCATTAAAACAAATCCCATGAGATCAAAAAAAGTATAGGAAACATTAGAATAAACAATTCTAAAACTAGATGCTGAGTTACATTCTTAAAATTTTAACATACAATTAAATAAGCATTTATTTACTGCGTAAGCATGGTTGAGGATGTATCATAAGTTTAGACAGAAAAATCTTATCTGGTTTTACAGCAGGGTGTTTGACTCTTTTACTTGTCTTTTCTTTGTTTTCCTCTTTTTTTTTCTGCATAAATAATATAAAATAAACTCAGAAAATGGTGAAAGCTCTTGTGAAGGACATATCATGCCATTTCATTTTGCTCAACTTGTTTACTATAGCTGTAAAGTGGCCTCTTAAGAGACTGGCTAAAAAACCAAACGTGTCCCCTGTATATTTAAGGCAGCCCAGTATAGTCTTAAACTCTTTCTTTTTTTTTCATGTATTTTAATGAATGTACGCAATGACATCTACGCTAAAAATATATATGTGACTCCTAACAGAAGATAGTAATGAGTTTTATAGATTTATACAGAAATGAGCATGGAGAGCTAGAGAGACCATGAGTGCATGTATTTCAACTGTTTGCTTTTCTTCTCGTATCATGAGAAGTATCCATTTATCATACTTCTGACCTAAAGTGGTGGGAATGTACAATAACCAACTAATTGAACTAACGTCATCACTTAGTAGTTTATGAACTTGGTCAATAAAAGTATCTGAATTAATAAATGTGTTTGTGCAAGCATTTGAAAAAAAAAAAACCTCACAAAACAATAAAAGTTCACTTGACCAAATAAAAAAAAAAATCAGCATTAATCCCCTGACTGATAACAAGTAGTTTAGAGAAATCAACTGTGATCAGCACTGTTCATCATCATTCTGCTATTTATTTGTTTTCTGAGAACAATTTATTCCTCACAGATTATCCCAGGGATGTGTAAGTGTAAGGATGTGTAAAGCCAAGCTAGACAAACTCAGACTAATTATTCAAGCATTTTTAAATAAGAAAGGCAACTGATAACTGGAGTTACCTACCAATAGGACCAGGCATGATATTCCAGATCCATAGTCTACGAACAGGGTTAATACATTTCTAATAGGTGCAGTTAAAATTGAATACTTTGGGGCTTGATAGAAATATTGTTAAATAAGGTATCACTTCCCTTTAAATTGGTCGTAGACTTTTGCTTTAAAACTCCCTCTACATTTATAAATAGTGTAAAAACAACTGGGCACAGTTTGCAGCATTTTATGAAGAGTTTGAAAGCTTAGTATTAGAAGAAAATTTCAAGTATTAAACACAGGATAATTTTAGTAATAAAATATGTCATATTTTCTTCAAATAAGTTGGTGTTGATCAAGAGTAAAAATTTTCTTAAAACTGAAATGTGCGTTACGTGTTTTCCTCGTATGCTATACACAGGGTATTGTGGACAATTTACACATTCTAATGAAGCAAGGGATGTGCATTCACATAGCTCTCCCAGGTCCGTACCCATGCCAGTCTATCTAGGGAGATTTTAAAGGGAATATAATGAACACTGCAAATCTATGAAAGCATACAATATAGAGGGCAGAGGTTTAAGATAACAACATTTGTTTGATAGCATTTCAAAACTTCATCACAGGCTCCTGTTTCTTCAGTATGCACTACACACACTGCTCAGCAAAAATTAAGGAGGTACAAAAGGGAGTATCAAATAGTCCTATAACATTTTCTGCCCAATGTATTTTGTTTGCTTTAGATCACAAGTATATATTCAAAGTTGAAAATTATGTGTTTTAGATGACAACTTGTAAGGCCAAGAATATTACAAGTGTTTAGTTTCCATGCATAGCATCAAAGGAGTATAAGAAAAAAATCTCATCAGAGCTATTCTGTGTGCTGTCCTGCCAAAAGAGAAGTAGTAACACTGCATAAAACATGACAAAAGCTCAACCAATAGAAACAATAGCGAAACTGTTAGGAAGTCCTTGGCATCAGGTCGTCTTCTTATTGCTTAGTTTTACTCTTTATATGCATTTTACTGCTGACATCAATAAACTCTTATGGAAACTGCACGTCTGAAAATGAGACCAAAACCCCAAAAACCCAACCCAAAGTGAACCGGTCATTCACAGTTAGTCCTAAGGATAAACAACAAAAACAGCCACCAGCATAATCAGGATGCTAACTGAAATATATTTAGCTCTTCATAAAGCAGTTATTTAACTTATGAAACTCTTCTGCGGCAAAACAGTAGTAATAAAAATATACATGGAGTCATGAAAAGACTGGATACGTGAATGGAATTAGAGAGGTTATTAAACATGCATCAGGCATCCTTGGCTCAGTTGGTCCTTGGACTGTAGAGGTACAGGAGGGATGACTCATGGAGATATTACGGATGCAGTGTTCCTCTGCTGTTTCTAGACATTCATTCCTAACCATCCACAGAAACAAAATACTATGAAAGATGTCTTTTCTTTCTCTCCCAATATGGTAAGTCTTATGTTCTTCCAAGCATTTAATGCAATGTATTCAAATGTATCTTATTCAATGATATAGCTTCACAATATTATTTAATTATAAAACAGTAGAACTTTTACATTATATTACTATACTCAGTATCCACCAGTAGCTAACAGTTTCAGGAACACATTAATTCTCTTTTGACACCCAAATCACAAACACAAAAAGTACTAATGCAGTGTTAAGCCTAAATCCAATAGTTTATTAACTACAGGGTGGAAAAAAAAATCAATTAAGTGATTAGAGACTTATTTTCTTATTCCCTTCTTTCTTTTCTGTCTGAAGAACCACCAGAAGAGCCCATTCGTACAAATCTAAAACAAACTGACTTAACTTCATTCACGGTTTCAGACTTGGCCTCAGGCATGTGGAATAGAGAAGAAAAATAATTACAGCATCCACATAACAAGCAAATAGCTCTTTGTAGCTATGAATTAATTTAATTTCCTGCAGACTTACATCTAAGTTAAAAACATTTGTAGATAACCTGATGTCTGATAAGCCTTGATTTCCCTCTCCAATTTTTCCCTCATGTGGCAGCGGACTACTAAATGTTATCTTTCTGTGTCCCACCCACCTACTTTCATAAAAGCTATGGCTGCAAGTACAAGATCCCTGCTGTCAGTCAGATTTGGCTGACACTGGGTGAGTTTAAAATGTGAAAAATCGGCACATGAACAGACATTTTCATGTAAGTCTCAATTCTATCATAAGAATTTATGAGAACATTTTTAGTAGAAAAAGGTGACTGATTTGTCCTACTTAGTGAAAAAATTACAGTTCGTTTAAAGGCAACAGATGTGGCAGCCAAGAAAACAAATGATAGCTGTTAAATTTACTCATATTACACTTATCTTTCTTTTAGTCAACTGTTATGGTTTGAGAAAACCCGTAACCATTTGTTGTCGTTTAGACAATTATTCTATCACCTTATGATCCCTCCCCCACCGGGAAAGGGTAATCGAGGAACACAAGGAAACACAAGGGTTGAAATACAAATAGATTTAATAGAATAAGACTAAATAACTAACAATAATACTAAAGAACCAAATTAATCCCAATACTAACATAAGATACACCAGAATTACACTCAGCCAATTCTATCAGTAGGAAGCTGTGTGCTACCAGCAGTGGACAGCCAATGTCAGACTCTGAGAGCCCAATGGCTTTGGGAAGATGGCAAAGGCTCAGGGGTGGGGTCCAGCACTGGGGCACGGAGTTCACTGGACCACTGCCATCAAGGGACAGGGAATCTATGCAGCAAACTTTTTAATTTACATTGAATGTATGGTATAAAATAATTCTGTTGGCCAGCCTGGGTCAAACACCCATTCCTTGTTCTTCCTCATCCCTGTACCTGGCAAGGCTCAAAATCTCTCAGACCTTGAATCCCATGTAGCCTAGCTGGCCATAAAGTAAACATTTTCGCAAATTCAGACACTAGTCTTCCAAAAGTGGGGCGCACCCCAGCATTAGAGGAGAAATTAGTCCTGTGTCACTCAACCAAGAACATCAACAGAGATACTCACTGCTCTGATCTAGCCCTCAAACTTTAAGCTTTCCAATATAACTTGTATGAATCTAATTTTTCCACAACAGATTATTTTGTCAGTTCTTCTTCCAAATATTGACATTTAATTAAAACTTACACAGTTTGAGAACACATTAGCATTTGCTCCGTCAACATGCAGCTAAATGATAGCATACATGAACCGTAACTATCCTTCATCTCCTGTTTTTTCACCTTCTTCTTCAGAACTTGGACACGTCCATCTTAATACTTGAATCTGTGTGCCCACATCTGCCATTTATCAAATCTTCAACACTGAAGGCCCCTACACAAAGCAACTCTGGACCATTATCCAACTCTCCAAGCCTATCGACTATCCATCCAGCCTTCCCTGGCATTGCCTCTGACTGCCCCTGCTTGGCTCACTACATACTCCCGGGTCGTTGAACCACCTCTGTGACAGGCAGCTCTGCAAATTGCCTTTGCTAGAGATGCCAATCGTTTTCAGACATGAGGACAATCCAGGCATGCTGATCATATGCCTCCACTCTGGGGGCATATGCTACTCGAAGTAGTGCATATGCTACTCGAAGTAGTGTATTTTGTTGTGATTAATGTCGAGCAGAGAAAAATTAGGTTTATCTTCATGTTGGAGTGAGGAAAGAAAACAAAAAGCATTAGATACAGCTTTACTGTTCTGAAGGTGGAAGCTGGCAGGCATTATCTGAAACTCAAAGGAAATAAAATATGAACAGAAAGTGAAATTACAATTGTACTTTTATTAATTCATCCAGTTCTAGAGAAAAAACATCTCTCATTGCAAAACTTTCACTCCAGTACTTTATTATAACTGTCAAAATCAGTTTGTCCTATGCAAAAATTTTGCGCTGAAATTGCGCCAAGTTCAGCAAGCCCAATGTTTTTCTACTAACTGTTCAGCAAAGAAGATTTAGAGACCCCACATAATTTCTTATTTTAAGAAAAATTATTTAAAGTCTGCTTTAGTAATCTCATGCCAATTTCTCATTTGGGATGAATCCTTTTCTCTCCATGTGACTTGGTCTCTGTTGGCCTTATTTGCAGCCAAATAGACTCTTAGCTGGTTTATTAACAATCAAAGGCCAAAAAACATTCAGCATCAATTCATTTTATTTACTTTTCAGATTATACAAACACATGTATCCAATAAATTCTAACACATGTACAAAAGTTAAAATAAATTTAGCTGACCATCTCCAGAAGATAAATATGCATCCTGCCCATAATCTGCTGTACTGAACTAAAACCACAGGTGAATAGATCTACTTCATGGCTTGGCTACATGCACAGAATCCTACAACTGCAGCTAAACTTGTACTGGAATAATTTTACCAGCATAAAAGCCATTAGCTTGATTTAATAATTTCAAAATAGGATAATAAACTGCAATAATGCACAGTGTAGAATCTATCAGCTAAAAAAGAAAAGGACCAAAGATAGAAATTATGTGAAGATTGTAAACTTATCAAATAGAGTATCCTTAAGTCTCTGTAACAGGTCAGCTCATTCATTCCCTACCTACTACTGACACTTCAGAGTACTTGTATGTGCTAATAAGGAGTTTGCACTGCACCTTCCAGCATAACACCATTTCCACCACCTGCAGCTATTAGATGTTTACCATCTAATGCACCTTACTTTGAAAACTCGAGAGTGCTAATATGCATTATTGTGTAAACACACTGAAAGAACTTCAGAACAAAAGTAACTTACTACCCACAAGTTACAGCTTTCAGTCCAGCATATGCAGTCACAGGCCAAAACGTAGTTCCAGAGTAGGCCATTAGGCCACGCACACTTCAGAAGCTCTGGGAAGTTCAAGGTAATGCATACGCAGCTGCCCTATAAATGCTGAAATTCCATGGAGCAATGATCAAGATCAATAGGTTTAAGTAACTGCTTTCAACATGTTAAACTTAGCACTGAAGAATGGTAAAGAGCTATGGTAACAGGTCTTTAGTAAGAATTACATATACGCAAATAGTAATTTCAGCGATTAGAGTTCATAAAATCTTTCTGAAATTTTCCAAAGGCAGCAAACTTGATCCATGGATTCCAGCCTTTCAAGTTTTACACACCTAGTCTGGGAAGGCTGCAGAGACCTAAACAACGTAAGCAGAACAAACAGCAAAAATCAAATAACTTAAGAAAGTTGGTAATTCATACCATATTTTAACTCAGTCATAATGCTTTTTAGATAATACAGAACAATATATGCAGAAGTATACCAAGGTGAAATTTTACATGCAGATTTTTTTTTTTGTTTCTTTAATTAAAGTACAGTCAATTAATTCCTTTAAATTGCAAATAGGGAAACGCACTGAAAAGGATTTCAATGAATTGCTGAATTACCATTAACTTGTTTGAACAAATTACCTGATCACTACTGACAAAGAAAAGTCTCTGTTTAAAAGATAGTATCTCCCCATCCTGTGAGCTGAGAATTGGGGAGGCTGTGTAGACACAACACAGGAGTATAGAGGAAAAGGGGACCTTTACCCAAAATAAGCTTTTTCACCTGCAATAGCATGAATTCAAATTGGGGATGTGTGAGCAAGTGTGTGAAAGCATGAGCCAGGGGAAAAACAGGAAGGGAGAAATTACTATCAGAGTTATCAGGAAGATAGAAATAGGCTCTGGGCAACTGTTCTCACCCTAACTTTAAATTCTGGTCTAGAGAGGACCTTAAATCTACAAAAGGACCTTATAAATACAAGTATATTTCCTATAATATAGAATATTAGCTTAAAATTTCTCTTTACAAAGGAGCAAAAAGGAAATAATTACTTGAATCTCTATACTATCATATCATTAATTTTTCAGCAGATTTATAAAGATGATGATGTGATATAATAAACATTATTTTAAAAATTGGGGTGGGTGGGTGTGTGTTCCAAAAAATGTGTTTTGGGGCATCGACAGTAAGAGGTCACTTTCAGAACAAATTTAACATTTGGAATATTCACAAAATCGTTATTAAACTTCATCTTAAGAATAACATGCTAATATAATATACAAGGAGGGATCAGATTTCACACTTCAAAAAGGGTACAACCAAACTGAGTGTTCTCATCCTCTGCTAAAAACCAAACATCAGTGACTCATCAAGCGGCATATGCTTTGACACAGTAGGATCATCAACTCTCCAGTCCAAGCATAAAAATTAAAACTTTATGAAGCATGAAGTCATTTTGTTGGCAGTTTTTCCGTTGACTCAGGAAATATTTGTAAATGTTGTGAATCTGCCATTTTATGGTTTGGTATTTTGACAATTTCTTTTTCCTCTTTTTGCAAGGGGGGCAGAGAAAGGAAGAGAACGGGAACGGCAGCAAACGGGAGAGACTTGTGAATTATTAATTATGTGCATTTTCCAGAATGACATATTTAATCTTCCCATCTTTATTATCATGATGTTTTAATGTACATAGACTTAAGACAACAGACAAGAATGATATAATCTTGTAGTAAGATTGTTATAAACAAATGTTTAGGGGTTTATGCTGCTCTCATTAAGTAGTTTTTCTGTAACGCAAGTAACGCAGTTGCACAGCCTTAGTTACTGCCATAAATCACTCACTAATTTGTTGATGGCAGGGTTGGGGAGAGAGGATAAATCTCTTTCAAAGTGCAAAGCAACTCACAATTTGACCACTAAGTTCCCAAATGATGCGAGTCAACATTTTTTAAAAAAGATTCTATCTATGGTGCTCTTCCAAGCATTGTTAGTATAAATTCTAACTGCGTAATTGGTAAGAAGCACAGCTGAGGTCAGTAGAAGTATCTGCTGAGTCAAAAGTATTAAATCAAGTCTTAGTGTGCTAAGTGGTAACATCCAGAAAATGCTGCTAGAAATAAGAAACTCATTTTAGCAAACAGTATGCACACCACACAGAGCTATATATATATATTTGTGTGTCTATGTGTGTGCATATATATGTGCATTTTTTTGATGGCCAATAAAGTTACACACAGAGAGTAACTGAATTTCAACGGGTGAATTCTTTAGATCTAAGTTATAATTCTTCCTAATACCCCCCTGTGGATGCTCAACAGCTTATTTTTCTAGCAGCTGAAGCTAGAAGCTAAGTAGACTATTTTTTTTGGTTGACAGAATATTTTCTTCAAATCAATGAGACTTCAAGCAGATTTCAAATCAATGAGATTTGAAGTCCACAGCAACAATCAAAATACAATAATGGGAAAAACAAACAAAAAAACCTAAACCCAAGGCACTGTGAAGGAAGAGGAAATAAGGATGTTTTGACTTGTTCTTCTAATTCCTGTAGATACATGCAAGTTAGTATTAGCTAAAGCATCTAAACAGCACCTTAAGCCAGACAGAAACATGGGTCAGACCAAGCATGTGCTGGAGGCATGAAAAGCTGTATGGAGATACCAGTGCAGTACCTCAGATTTCTTTCCACTTTCTATTGGTAGAAACTTGAGGCGAGAGAGAAATCTTGCCACTGAATTGCTCTTTAAATGACACCAGTTTTTCTTATTGTTAGTTCTTTATTAGACTGCCTTGAGTAGTCTAGTCACGTTCCAAATTTTAGACGCCTGTTAAGGTAAAACTTCCAAATGCTTCATTTTAGTCTCAGATGAGGAACATATCCTTACGTAGCTTTAACAAATGTCACTGGGACAATTAAGCGAGAGCATCACTAGCATCATGAAACAGAAAAATTCATGAAGAATTACGTGGCAAATCTGTATCACTTGCTTTCATAGAATCAAGTGAGTTCTATTCCCATATGTTCACCTTCCTTACAAGTACAAATATAGAGTATTAATCAGAATAAATGTAACGTCTAGCTTTTTTATATATTATCACAACTTTATGAGAGCTGATCGCAAATCAAACTGACCGGCATCCCTGCAGATAATAAATTCTGCAACGGTTCAGAATGACAGCATTGCAACAGTGCAAAGTGTCATTAATACAGGTCAACAAATAAAGTACTATTTCATTTTCTGTCCAGGGGTAGAAAATTGAAAATAGGCCATCAGTTGATTACTACAGCCTGTGCTTTTCTCTGGAATACTTGTTATGACATGCAATTGCCAAGAAATTAAACTGAATCCCAGGCTTTCAGAGATACCAGGGAAAACACTTTATCTGCAGATGATACAGCTTTTACAGTTGCTATATTCATCTTGCACACTAGGTTGTAATGGGTACCACCTACATACACCATGTGAGTAGTGAGTACAATCTCCTTGCTTTTCAGGTAGAATTTATTTACAAATTATCCTGTAACAAGCAGCTGAAGCAGGAATGAAGTTAACTGGAATGACAGAAGTAGCCTTCTCAGACCCACCTTGATCAATTGTGTCAAACTGGTCCTTGTACTACTCTGCAAGAAGCTCAAAACGTTTCAATAGTTCTCTTCTAGCATTCACAAGCTGATAAATTAGTTTGTTTTCACTTTGCAGATAATTAACTGCAGAAACTTCCAAGCAGCTGATTCCAGATTTTTGTGAAGATGATTCTGCCAAGCCAAATATCTATTCTGCTCTAGCTGAATTCTGATCACTCTAGTGTATCAGCAGGGGTGATCACTCTCGTGTATCAGCCTGATGAAGGCTACTGTGAAAGAAGTAACACTTCTTTTTTTAAAATTTAATCTTACTTTTGTTTTAATGGGTGTAATGGTTTGAGAAAACCAATTTATTGTCGTTCAGACAATTATTCTATCACCCGATGACCCCTCCCCGTCCAGGAAAGGGGAATTGGTAAACGCAAAGAAACATGAGGATTGAAATGTAAATAGATTTAATAGAGTAAGACTAAATAATTAACAATGATACTAAGAAACCAGTATTAATCCCGATACTGATACAAGATATACAAGAATTATATTCAGTCAATTCTATCAGCAGGAAGCTGTGCGCTCCCAGCAGTGGAACAGCCAATGTCGGACACTGTAAGTGCAACGGTTTTGGGAGGAAAGGAAGGCCTCAGGGGTCTGGCACCGGGCAAGGAGTTGTCTGGACTGCTGCCATCAAGGGAGAGCCAGCTACACAGCAACTTTTCTAATTTGTATTGAATGTGACGTTCATGGTATGAAATAATCCTGTTGGCCAGCTTGGGTCAAATGCCCAGGCCTCGCTCCTCCTTGCCCCTGCACCTGGCAAGGCTTGCAAACACGGAGACCTTGAATCTCACAGAGCCTGGCTGGCCATAAAGTAAATATTTGCATGAATTCAGACACCAGAGTCTTCTAAAAGTGCAATTTTCCCAGCATTAGAATAAAAATTAATCCTGTGTATCTCAACCCAGGACAATGGGATGTATTATTCAGTAAAAAAAAAAAAAAAACCAAACCAAAAACCAAAACCAACCAACCTGAACTGTATTTAACTGTTAAAACTACTGTCCAGATTTCATTTCAAGTCCTGGAGAGTATGTTTCATGGACTGTTTGTTCAACTAGGCATGCATCTGAATGGTTAAATCAGTATTACTTTCATAGCCCAATGCTTCATAAGCTTATGTTTCATTACAGATTGTACATGTGCCGAATTCTTGTCTAATGACCATGTAATAGGGCACGTTCAATTATTCTCCTTGGGTTTTAGAAAGAAACAGGAAGTTTGGCTATAAACAATGCAGTCATAGAATAAATTTCACCACAGCAAGTTCATCTGAAAAATATGCATTCTTTACAACACAGCCAGGAATGGCATTATGGGAACCAACATCCTGCTGCACTCAGTTTTGGTGGGGTTTTTTCATTTTGGTTTTTTTTTTTTTTTTTTTTTTTGCAGTAATACTTAGGCAATATAAGAAAAAAACTTTTTAGTTAATACTGGATGTCTTGTGATGAGCATTACTTGAAAGATGTGGATAGTGAATCAAAAGCAGCTGCTAGAAACCACAGGATAAATAACAAGTTTGCTAAATTTAGTGTATGTTATGAAATACATATAGTGGAGGAAGAATCGGCTGTTGTGAATTTTTATCAGCTGGGAAAGAATTACTATAGAATATTTCACTCTTTACTTATAAAATCAGGAAATAAAGGAAAGATGACAGACATTAAGTAACGGCAAAATTTTCAACAAGATGTCAGTTGATCTACACTATAATTTAAGCCTAAAATACATCTTTTTTTGTTACATTTCTGCTTTTAACTGCTTTTAATAATCTACAAAATTATCCAGCTTCACTGTAGCATTAATGAAAATAAGAACAGCTACTATTCTCTGGCTTCCAATAGCACCTAGAAACAACACAATATTATTATTACCATGCCACATCTTTTATTTATTCTACAAATAGGCTAACATTTCAACTCCAGTACTAAATAAATAGAGTACACTTGGATTATTAAAAGCATTTTCTTAAAATAATCAATAATGCTACAGTTCTTCACTAAAACAGCCAAATATTACTTAGCTGTCTATTTAATCTTAACTAATTTTAATATACTTAATGCCAAGTCTTTATTTATTTTTTTTAATTTTCATGGGGGGAAGAGAATATTTCAAAACATAACAGTAATAGTCTGCAGTTACAGATTGGATTAGGTTTTCCCTAGGTTCCACCTTTAAAGATTCCAAATATTATATCATAGCAGAGATTCTGTGAAGTACTTTACATCAAATGCAAAACAAAATGTCTATTTTTGAAAGACTGAGGTTGCCCAAAAATAATTAAATACATGTTTAAAAACTAAGCCTGCCAAAATCTGACCTACCTAAAAACTGGAGTATTATTCTATCAGTTTTAAAATCTTGCCATTTACACTTACAAAAATCTTGCCAATAAATGCACTTACGGAAATACGTATATACATTACAGCACGCTTATGCATATTTGTCCTGTGCTGGCCTGATAGAGTGGCCAGCAGAGGGCGCAGAAGTTAAGAAACCTTTTTCCTAGAACAAAGATGAGGATAATTTATGCTGTGTCAAACACGGAAGTAAATGAAAGGAACACCATCTTAGCTGTTCCATTAAAAATAAACACGTGGTGGAGAAAACCAAATTCTATTAAATGTTTTTGGTTGTGTTTTTTCCCAAAGCAGATAAAAACAACAAACACAAACAAGTACATCGAGCTTACATGTGTTTCTGTATGACAGAAGCGTACATCCTAACCAGAAATAGAAAAATATCTTCTAAAGCTGTCCTCTGTAACATTAATCTATTGATTCTAGACACCTTTTTCTGCATTTTTGTTACTTATTGTAGACTTTTTACCTGCAGGTTAATTTCTGCTTCATAGAAAGTTAAGCAGGAACAGTAGTGTCTCTCTGAGTCTATATCAGTCAAAACCACCACAAAGAATGTTGGCTGTTTTCTCTCTTTCGAAAGCTGCCATCCTCCAGGTTGGCAAAACTAAAGGAACACAAACAGAGAGACATACAGTTAAGCAATAATATCCATTGTTTTATGAAATTTGAAAAATATTTTTCATAAACATAACACAACATTATCTAAAACAAGATATGCATTTAATTTAATGGGGAAAACGCAATAGGTCTTGGAGTTGGTCAGATGGATATAATTCTAGCTCTGTAGACATGAAGGGAGATTTATAATAAACTTTATGAACAGAAAATGTTCTTTTGAATTCAGTGTATCATCTTTGTAGGATTTAGCAGACAACAACAGGAATAAACTAACATATTATGCAGATTTCATTTGGATAACAAGTTAGAATTTGAAGCTAAAATTGTTGTGTCTTGAAACGTCTCTACATTTTTAATTTCTCCACTTATTTCTCTATTAGTTTATCTAATCAAACACAGATATTCCACTTACACCTACCTGTGAAGTTATCCAATATTTACTCCTACAAAGGACTACTTATACAGTAATATTTTTTCATCCATTTACTGGCTACCTCTCTAAACTCACTGTAAACATTTGAAATTTTATAAGAGGTCACACCATAGAGGCAATATAAGTTTTGCGACTCCTGTGAAAAACATGTTCGAGTTTTGTTACTTAATAAGTCTGAGGGACAAAGAAAATAATTTGCTTTTTGAACTCAAAGAGGCCACAGTTCTCCAAATACTTCCTATGTACTTAGAATACTACTTATTTACAAGCTCTTGCAGCAATGGTCAGAGTAAATATGTGCAATACTTAAAACGTGTCAAATAAGTCCAAATCCTTTTCAGTATTTGTTCCTTCAAGCTGACTGGTGCTGTGGCAGTGCAAGTCACCAGAACTGAAGACAGTCATTCTGATCTCAGAAGAGAGATGCACAAGCAGCCTGAACAAAAAAAATTACAGCCCAAAAGCAAGGGGGAAAGTGTAGGTTCTTCTTTTTGAAATGACTGCGGTAAGACATTGCTTAATAACTTGTTCCCAGTAATGGAAGAGTGTGCTGAAACTCATAAATCAGTTTGCTGCAGTTTCTTGAGATGATAGACTTTTGTATTCCATTTTTCTTTTGCTTAAGGCTGAAGTCACACACACAAAAAATTCACAAGCCTATTATTATTATTGGCAAAATTATAAACTTAGAATTTACAAGTGGCAAAGGTAATAGCCCCTGTATGTATTAGGAATAATAAGATTTTTTAAAAAAAACAACCCCAAAACAAAAAATCAAGACATAAAAAAACATTTCTAGAATCATTAAACAATGCAGATACCAAAGGAAACAGAGAGACTGGTCAAAATCTCGCATTTCCAGCAAATTGCTTTTTTCCCCTAGACAGCTGCTAAGAACTAAAAGAGCACAAAGAGTAAGTCATAAATAAACATTTACTACAGATTCATCTTCAGAACTTTTACAATAAAACCTGGGTAGTCTTAGGTGAACAGCAGTTAAAACTCTGCCTGTGATATACAGTTTATTTTATGGTCCTGGGAAAAATCTTCAAAACCAAAGTTTTCTCATATTACTTCCTTCATATTCTAGATAGTCAGCTTAACACTTCTGAGTCTCTGTCCTTAGAAGTGCTAAGCACCCCTTCCTGGATCTGAGAATAACCGTTCTGAACATCAAAAAGTACTCTGAGAAAAGACATCCTGGTCATTCCAAGCTAAGCATCCAGTATTAGTCCCTGTTTTTGATAATACTGGCCTAATCTCCCTTTGTTTTTCATCCTGTGTCAGTTAAAAATAAGAAGATACCACTATTATATTACAGAACTGCTATAAAGATAGCGTAAAATGGTTGATATATGCAGACATTATAACAGAAGCATCATGAAGGAAGTTTGGCAATAAAATCACTGGAGTTCTGTATGTATTGCAGAGCTTAGGTGGTGTGTTGTAAATGAAGCCTGGAATCTGTACCTCAAATGAGATAAGGCTCCAAACCCCTGAAAAACTATTTGTTCAACAAGTATAAGCGAAAATGCAAAGAAGGCAATAAGATTCTTTTAATAAATAAAACCTTTCAATGGCATACTGTTAAAACTGAATCATCCATACAAGGTAGGTTAAATTAAGGCTGCTTAGGCTGTCCTAATTCTGGCACTTCTTAAGCTCCAAACGCTTGAGTTGACAATCTCAACACTCTTTCAGATCTGCCAAGTCTACCAGTTCTGACAGGAGACCCTTCCTGGTGTTATCGTCTTGTAGCTTTACGGGTAATTTCCCATCTCACACCTGGAAGCAGCAATCTATCAGATTTCTGAGTGTTTGGAATTCTTGGACAAATAACTTTTCTGCACACACCAAACAACACCCTACTAATGGCACAGAAGAGCTGATATTTTATATCCAAATAATCCACAAACAATGTATTCTGTACCCAAATGACAAATGCGTGAGCATGGGGTATGTGGCTTATGCATACCTGGTTTTCACATGACACACACAGGATCTGTCAATTTTGAGGGACTGGTAGGTTCATTTTGAATATGCCTTTTGTATTTATTTTAAAAATAATAATTTTAAAGTACATTTTATTTTATGTAATAAGCCATTTATTGCCAGTTCTACTGCATAAAATTTATAGCAGCATCTGCCCTGTAAAATGAGAAATACAAAGGGAAAACCAGCAGCTAAATATGTAATTATCAGAAGTGACTGTTGATCTGGGCAGACCGCTTTCAATAGCTATCTCTTGATCTTTATCCATGCCTAAACCCTGATCCTGTCAGTGAGAATTCTTCCTGATTTCAAAATGATCTTGTATATAACATATACTTTCTAGATTTAACTATTTTACTAGAAAATAACAATTAGTGATTGTTAAGTACAACAGCTGAAGTAGAGTACACTCACTGGCTACACAGAGAATCTGTGTTTTCAAATAAACTGGAAAGAATTTATAAATATAGAGATCTAGGATAAAGACAACATGCTCCTCCAAGAAATTAAACAATGAATGATTCTGGTTCCTTAAAATTAGGTAATAAATATTAGTGTAATATTTGAAATGCAAACAACACTGAGGAAAACTTTCCAAATTAGTATAAATACAAGCTACTATCCAGTACGATTACCAGCACAGTCTGGCTACTAAGAACAGGAAAATGTTTCTTTACCAAACCAGATGCTATCCCAAAACAGAAAAAAGCACCACTGTGAATATAATTCAAAGGTCATGTGCTTCTTCAGTAAACAAGAAACAAAGTTTAAAAATGAACACGCTCCCATATTGTTTCACTTACTTGCCAGAATTCTTGGAACCAGAACCATAGCTTCTATAAAAGACACTGAAAGTCAGAAAGAATTAGATTGTCCATCTCACTGTTTATAGAAACAAGCCTGTAGCTGTGGCTAGTGCTTCAGATTGACTCCACATTACAATTGACTGCCTTCTAAACTCTGGTCCAAATATCCAGAAGCTGTGCTGAAGAATGTGTAACAGATCCTATAGTCAAGGTGTTGAAATGACATTTCAAGCATTGTTTGAAACTACAAGGACCTTTCTCCTAATTATTCTTACAAATGCCTTCAGACTAAACAAGAAACCAGACAGATTTAAAAATGACGCATAGTGTTTAAAACTGTGTAGCTGGGTTTGTTACCTTTAATAATTTTATGTTTTCACTACAAGCCTTCTCTCTAAAGTCAAGCCATGTGTAAATGATTCATAAATTTGTTCCTTGTTTCTTACCTACATCCATAGCACTCCTTACCTTGTCCTTCTCTATTAAATAATTTGCATAAATCAGCATATACCTTACACTGTATACAGCTTTGGTGTCTAGAATCACGGAATCATAGAATATCCTGAACTGGAAGGGACCAACAAGGATTGAGTCCAACTCCTGACTCCACACTGAGCAACTTAAATCATGTATCTAAGAGCATTGTCCAAATGCTTCTTGAACACCAACAGGCTTAAGGCCACAACCACTACCCTGGGGAGCACTCTAAAGTCTGCTGAAAATTTGAAGAAAATGTAAAAATAGTCACAATGTCTATTAAAGTACTGGAGGAATCAGGATACAGAAAGAAGGCTTACTGAGTACTGTGGAAGTGAAGACTAAATACTATTATTATATTGAACAGTAATTATATAGTGTTCGAGTTACATGAGAGAAAAATTTTAGCTATTTGTATCCTTACCATGGCAGAACTGTATTATTGCCCTCCATATCTCTTGATCAGAAGTTATACATTTGCTGAATTGCATGTTAGAACTTTGTCATTTACCTCTGGGATTGCACCCAGAGCCCCACATAGCAAAAACTCTAACCAATATTCTAGCTGGGTCTGTACAACTACAGGCAGGAAAACTGCTCCCTCTGCAATTTACATTGTTTTCTGTATCGACAATCTGATCAGCTTTCCATCAGAAATCCACTACCTCTGATGGCACCGCGAAAGTAGAAAGGGGAAAAAGCTTGTTCAGGAAGTTTACAACATGATACTTTCTTCACAAGTCATCTACTGAAAGCATTTTTTTTTGAAGAATTTATACAGAACTGAAGACCAAGGTCTGTGATACACCATTACAAAACCCTGCAGTTAAATAAGTATATTTAAAATATATCCTCATACTATGTGTTTTCTTCAAAATATATTTGTGCACTTGTTCCTTGTTAAATAAAATCCAAAGCTATCTGGAAGCACATAAAGTAGTGAAAAAACTATCGACAAGACTTGAATTAAAAGATCCCAAAATTACTTTGGAATGTAAAAAGTCTGACACAGATACCACTTTACTTTCTAGTTTAAATCTTTCCCAAGACATCTGATTCTCCCTTGGATCATACAGGGGATAAAGTTTGCTTCTGTAGGCTTTCTTATACTTTTCAAATAACTGTGCTTTGTTTTTAGCATGTATTATCATCATCTTTCCAACAAAGCTCCCTGAAAATAAAGGACCATGTTCTGGACATCATGTGAAGGAAGTCTGTTCCATCTGGACTTGCAAGACCTAGCACCAGCTGCTGAGTATTTCACCATTTCACCATTCACTTATGTATGGAATTTTGGCAAAGGGAATTTTCTTTTTCAGATGCATACCTCTACTTAAAACAAAACAAAACAATTACAATGCTCACTGGCATAATAAAAAAGTGATGTTATGATGCTGTAAATCTGAGGAAATGCTTGGAGCTTTGGGGATATCTCTGAATGTAAACAGAATACAAAATATACACTGAATTTTATTGCATCTTCCTGCCTTTCAATATCTTGTATCTAAGAAACCACATATTTATCTTTAGCCCAGTCTGAAATAAAACTAGTGCACTTGAAGTACGGTCCAAATTATTCCCAGGTAAAAGCCCATTTCAAGTGTCATGGAATATTCTGATGATAAACCGTAAACAATTAAACTCACTCATAAAGAAAAAAAAATAGCTTTTAATCATGAAAGAAATATAAAGGCCTCTTCTACCCTAGACTGCACTGAAACTGAAGTACAGAGTTCCCCAAGATGAACCTTTACACAGCCACCTCATGGCACCCGTGAACTACCAGACCTGCTGCCAAGATTTCCCACAACAGTGTGTGCGAACCAGCTGCCCACCTCTCCTGCCCAGTCCAGGCAGAGGCTGACCAGGTGCTGAAGCCAGAAAAGAGTTTAAGGAGTCAAATAGCAATATATTTCATTAATTTCAGACTTTCTAACTTGTGAGACCAGAGACAGAGGAAAGCCAAAAAGAGTGCAAATACACAGTGTTCATTTGAAATGAAGGAACTGCTTTCTCCCCTTAGCAAATTGAAAGAACACACTTAGATGCCTGCACATGCTGGCATTACTGGACACTACCTACCCCTTAGCCTCTCACACCTGAAACCAGATGAAATGCTTTGAGGAAATTGCACTAGAAGCAGCACAAGGGTTGTTTGTGACTACAGGTGACATTCCTGTCCAGCAAGAGTTACAAATGAACAATCTTTCCTCTCCTTGCCTGGCACAGCCTCTCCCCATGTGCTGTGGACACTTCTGCCTCAGTAGTCAGCTCCTCAGTCAAACATAAAAACCACATCAAAAAAGACAGTAAGAAACACTTCCCCTCAGAGAAAAGATCCTCAGCCACATTCCTGGGCTTCCTAGGACTGAAAGTTTCTGAAAGATCTCTCAGTGTCATTAATCCTGCACAAGTGACAGATGAGGTATTCTCTAATTTGAGCTACAGATTAAAGAGATCCTCAACAATCAGATGCTGTCCTCAGTAGAGGTTAAAACGAACCAATTTCCTGTTTTACAATTTTACTTTTTCAGCTGGGCCTCTTCTAACTAACTAAATTCTGAAATTAACAGCATATTGTTCAGAAAACTGTTCACTCTCACAGTGATAAAACCGGATTATACCAAGGAATGGTAAGAAGGGAGGCCCTTGCTTATACTTATTGCTATAACAACCAAGGTCAGGTAATTTCATTATTTGCTCCGTTGAACGGTCGAAGTAGAAAAGCACCGAGGGCTCACACCTGTAGGGAGAAGCAGACAGGACAGGTGACCCAAACCTGACCAACAGGGTATTCCATCCCATCGGCATCATGCTCAGTATAAAAGCTGAGGGATCAAAGGGTCAACTTTTTTTCTTCAATGACCAACATCCAAGGAGGACCCTGTCTGTTCGTCTGCCTCTGATCCCAATCCAAGCATTCCTGACTCCAGATCTGGAATCCAGCTCCTGTCGGTCACTGAGACCAGTCTGGGACTTTTCCCGATGCCTGCTGATGACGTGATCGTCATTCCAGGAGCTTGATATGGCTTTGTATATATTGTATCTATTTCATTATCTTCTTCTTTTGTTTTAATTTTAGTATGTTCATTCTAAACAGTATTTTGGAACATCTCAAATAAAATCAGCTAATTCATCCTTCAATGTCACAGAGACCGAGACACCTTCAAGGAAATTAACCAAGAACTAGGGTAACCTCCCCCACATATTGGTAAATATATAAGCCTGGGTGTGCATCTACACAGGCACATGGGGAAATGAAAAAAAAAATCAGTTTCAAGTTCATTGCTTTGCTTTTTTAAAACCTCACAACATTGTGTAATTTTAAACACTTTTCCACAATGAAATGCTATACTGAAACCCCAAATTTGTATAAAAGCATTTCTCCAGTGTATTCCTAGTTTGTCTTCTGAAAAAATATTTGAACTGTCTTTTAGAAAGAAAATTACACCCATTGGCAAACCAGTTTCTTTTTTCTACTTTCAGAACACTTAATATCTTCATCCCAGTGGCTTATTTAAAAAAAAAAAAAAGAAATCTGTCAAAAGATCTCCTGACTATTTCTGAACAAAACTAACTTAGACTACAGATGGGGTGATTTATGAACAACTATTATCTAATGCCTGTATTTCAGAAATAGTGTAAGATTAATGATGATGATGTTCTGAATGGGGTTTTCTTCCCAAAATGAACTTCCAACATCTCCATTTCAATCACATCTAGTAAGAAAATGAGATTAGCAGATTTGCACAAATAATTATCAGGTTGGACTTTTTATTCATTTATTAAAACCCCCTCCTCTTCTTTTCATCCAAGTGCCCAACAAGATAATCTTATGGCAATTTAAAAATTATGAGAATGAGACTCTTGGACCCAGAATCTTTTTTTCCCACCAACCCCAACAAAACCCAAGACCATGCTCTGCGCTACCACAGACAAAGAGAGTGAGATAGCTGTGGACAGTAACTAGAACTTTCTCAGATGTACATCAATATGTCAAACCAAACACAAATACATTGGGTGCCCGAAGCAGATATTTTACACCAGAGAATTATTTTTTTTTTTTTACTATAAATTTAAAATCTCATCCAAAAGTTAAAAAGTCTTAAATTTAAACTCAGGACTTGTAACTGAAATTCAGGAATGCCAGCCTTCAAAAATCTTTTTCACCATGAAATGGTTGTTAGTCAGCAATAATTGCTGCCAATGACACTGTTGGTCAACAGAATAATGAGAAGACTGGATACTAAATATTCAACATGCAAGCAGAAAAGACTATTTCAATGCACCAGTAAATATAAGTAAGGCATGACTTTAGTAAATTATCCTTCAATCTGAAGATTACAGGTCTATGGTGAATGAATTGTGTTTGTGTTTGAGACAAAAAAGACAGCATGAGTGGAAAATAGCTGGTATTTAGAATACTCCTGAATCAATACCTAAAGACACTGAATAAGAATATAATTATAAAATAAATTAATTCTTTGTATTAAAAGCTTGTGGCTTAATTTTCATCACAAAATGGATGAAGAAGATTCTTTTCCCTCTTAGTCTATTGAACAGCCAGTGCTCAGGAGTGGTTTCCAAAATGCATTGTGACACTATGGCAATAGTTAATTTCTTTTGTTGGGTTTTTCTCTATTTTTGTTGACTGCTGTCTATACACTGTACAAAAGGTATACAACCCTGGAAAAACAGTTTCCATTCAGAAAGATAAACAAGCATTTTACGCATATTTATCAGTCAAGCATTAAATATTAACCTTGCCTAATGCATTCTTTTTTTCTTCCCTTCTTTCTTTCTGACAGTTGTAGCATATTGTTACAACAGCAGCCATAAACTTTTTCAAGTCTTTAATGACTTCCCAAATCCTTTTCTAGATAACGCTATAAATTATCTTTCAGAAGATATACAGATTGTACAAGTATAATTATTGCATTGGTTGAATGTCCAAAAAAAAAAGTACAGGAGTGTAATTCATGTACATCACTCAGTTATAATTCACACCCAGTGAGCTACTTACAATGATCATAAATTTTGATTTGACTTTTTAATGCTTAAATACTCCTTCAGATTAATTGGTCAACATTATATAAACTACTACTGTAATATACAAAGTCCTCGTTATCTTATTTTTATAGCTTACACCTGCATGATCAGATACAAACCCACACTGTAAACACCACTTCCATCCAGCCTTGCTACCTTGTTTGAAGATACACTCTGTTGCTTTCCAGCAATTGTAAAAAAAAGTGCAAGCAGCCTTGAGATTTTTGCATTCATGATCTTGTAACTCCTTAGAATATATCTGCCAGAGAAGGGTTCAAAGACTCAACACGTAAAAAGAAGTGCACGGGTGTGTGTGGGGGTGTAAATATGCAGTAATGCAGTATATACTGAACATTGTTTTGGACTGACAGGCCTAGCAACTAAAAGGTCTGTGACTGCTGCTGCAAAATAGACTTAAGAGATTTAAGAGGGATGCGAACAGTCTCAAAATGACAAAATACAGAACAGGAAGTCTTGAAATACACAAATGAATTTAAAAGTCACAATTCACTCTTAAAATAGCAGAAATTAGACTAGAACATACGATTATAGAACAAACCACAAAAAGGGTAACGTATATGTTAAACCCCCTGAATAATATGCACTCAGTCCAAGCAAAACAATAATCAATTTATTTTTGAAATCTACCCCCTTCAAACAACTCTCAAACTCCCTTTGAGTTTCAAAAAGTGCCCGAAGGGACGGCAGAATGAATGACAGGAACCCAGACCAACAGAAGCAACAGGCCATGAGTTAGCAAATGTAATCCCAAGAAGCTATACGTGCTTCTGGATCTGGCTCTCAGGGAGGTTGTTCCAAAGCTCTCATGATTTATATAAACTCTCCATGTCTTGGGGTAGGTCATACTCAACCTGCACAGGACTCAGCAAACTTCTGAATCTCACCTTCCCTGATAGCTCCCCTCCATGGACTGAAACAAACGGGTTGCCTAAGACCAGTTCTAAGTCTTTGGTTCTAACCATCCGCTCAATATAGTGCTGGCAAAACGGTGGTGCTTTCTATCCCAGTGAATTATCATTACCTCTTTTAACCATTTTGGACACCAGACATCAAGTTAAAATGCATTAATCTACTTTACCACGCCCTACTCTTTTATTTTCACATTCAAATATTGTTATGATCCAGTGTGCCTCCAAGATCTGGAATATGGACAACACCCTCGAAGTAGCTTTCTGCCAGGTTAGCCCAGAGAGAGCACATCGTTCCCACTGTCATCACTCACGCCTAGTAAGGGGTCATCGAGGGAAAGAGGAGGGGATGGCTGGTATGCAGAAGGGGCTTTTGGAAAGACCGGGGAGGTTTAAACAGGCTGGCAGAACCTACCCCAGCATGAGTTCCTCTAGCCACGTGAAGAATGACAGGCCTGAAAAGCAAATATGGCCGGGACCACATGCTACAGGCTGCCACCTCACCAAAGGTGACAGCAAACCACTCCCACCAGGCCCTGCAGGATACCTCACCATGCCTGCTCCTCACGGTCCTCAAGCTGAGCCAAGATGCAAGAGACAGAGATAACTACAACTGTTCACTGCACCAAAAGCTTGATTCAGCTAAGAGAACTTAAAAAGAAGCAAAGGGAGTTACAGAAAGAGCGGTATATTTCCGGTCTTTTCATTTTGGGAATTTAATACTATTTCTTGTATGCCTTGTGTTACTATTTCCCACCTATAGTCACAAGCAACTTCCCCTTTTGCAGGTGCGTGTTCCCACAAAGAAACAGAAGAGAAAATACATAAACACAGAAAAACAGAATATGGCTAAAAATCACAGAAAGAAACATCTTCTCATGCGAGTGAAAGCCTAGACTAGGACTTGGGAAAAAAAAATATTACTGAGTTGTAAGATGAATGTATCCCATTACTGAAGTTCTGACATTGCTGCTGCTACTGAATTTTACATTTCCACAAGAAAAATATGAAATGAATTTCCTGTCAGCTCTCTCACCAAGTACACAGTAAAATAAGTAGCATGAAAAGACAGTTGAAAAGTTTGGTGCTTTCCATTGAGCTTCAGTTTCCTGTGCAGGAAAATGGTATCAACAATGTAAGAGTTACTTGTCCTCTATTCCCACAAAACTGAAGCCTGGATTATAACCCAGAGAGCTTTATTACGGGACTACATTACAGGATGTCTTCAAGGGGTGTGGTAAAAGAGTTTGTCTGGCAAAAGCTCCAGTATAAACAAAAAAGGCTTTGTGCCACTGTAGATGCTTTCACATGCACTGCTGGCATGCCAGTAAATGACTATTCTGATGAATATTCTGTATTTCCTCCACGTGGGTTTACAGAATTCAGCAGTTTCTGAACTAAGATGATAATAACAGATTTCAAAATCTGTCAAAATGAAACTTGAGAGATACAAGAAAGTTTGTACTTGTAAGTTCCTGTTTTATCATGGCAACTGCTATTCCTCTCTTTTGGCATTTCTCCAACGTACTCCATGTTTGGAAGCCATCTTAAACTTGAGTTTTGCATAATCACCAGAAGACAGCAACTTGTATGCTCTCCATTCACCACCACATGATACATAAAACAGAGCAAAATAAAGCATTAACAGTTTTTATGGGGAGCTTGCTTCTGTCATGTTACTGTAATAAATAAAAATAATTTATAAAGGAAAATGTGGGAACCTCTCCTAGAATTCAACATTTTCAAACAGACTGGCTCAAGTAACTTGCACACAAGACAGAACAACTGAGGAGCTCTTCACCACTGAAGTTAACATTCCACAAGTTTTCCGAAAGGGGTAAATCCCAAGCAACAGGATACTCCAGACCTTATTCTTGAGCTTTAAAAGGGTAAAAAGAACGTCCACAGAAAAATACAGACTAGTTCAGCACAGTGGTCAACTCAGGCAAATTAACAGAAGGTAACTTGAAGCTGTATCAGAGACCAAAAAAATCAAATATACAAATCAAAAGATGACTGGCAATTTTTGTAGAAAAGAAGCACTTAAAACAATTTTTGGAGGGTGGGGCGATAGAAATACAATGCAACTAATAAATGCAACCACAACCCACATGGCATACATGGACTTTGTTCTTTTTTTCTTATTAAAATATTTGATTTGCTGCTTTGCAACAATTATATTTTAAAAGTACTTTGGATGGCTTTAGGATGGCATACATTCCATGGTTTAAAACAGTAGCTTGCTGACAGACCAGAAAAGATAACCATTGGCAGAGACAGATATCAGTGAAACCATCTTTAGTGAAGAAGCATTATCTAATTATTTGCTCTCCTCCCAGCTCAATAGCCTCATCCCTTCCTAAGTGTCATTACGGGGCAGTCACAGAATTGCTAATAAAATAACTTTAGAACATGAACATGGTGTAGAGAGCACAGAAGACAGTTTTTCAAATAAGACCAAAAAAAACCCCAATCCCTGGGGCTGGAAAACAAGTGTCATATCATGAGTTTAGGACAGTTCAGCTTTTTTAGTTTATTGCAGAGAGTTGAGAAGAACTTTATAGAGTAGTTATATATTAGATAAGGTATCTGCTAGTAAGAGGATTTCAGATAAGAGTGTTCCAGATCCAGTCTATTATAAGATCCAGAAATCATCTTCATAATAATTCAAGCCTCAAAATAAGATGTCACCCTCTAGTCAGTGAAGGGGATGGAAAACTGGATAAGGTTGTCAGCATTCGGTTCCCCTCAGCTGGAGTTGGAGTCCCTCAAGCAAAATTGAACAGCTTTTGGAAGAAATTATTCAGTCCATGTGCGTTGGCACAAGTCAGCCAGACTGGTGTGGGACCTGAAAAATCTGTATATGAAACCTCGTTCTTTCCTTTTCAGGACAAGAACATGAACATGAACTCTTGAAGCTCTACTTTATGATAAGATTATAATTAAATCTCATACTTGAGAGCTTCAACCATTTAAGCATAGCGATTTAAGACAGAATTTCCACCTGAATACCTCCATGGAGATCAGAGTTTTTGCAAGGGAGCGAGCAGCAGCAATCCAGCACGTCACGGGGTTGGCAGGTACCGCAGAGAATTCTGGCTGGCCTGTCTTGCTTATGTGACTACATGCAACGCCAAACCAAGAACTGAGAAGGAATTTTCTACCAAATCAAGCTGAGAAGGATTCAGGGATTTCTTTCGCTTGCCTTTTTTTTTTTTTTGTCCCTGTAGCATGCTGGAATTGGTATCATCAGTACAATCAATTCCCTTACACTCAGGGGATGCTCTGCTCTCATCCTAATCTCAAGAACACAATCATTTTGGACAGAGCTGAAACTAGCTGGTGTAACTAGAATTGCTGGACACCATATCACAAATCATTGGTGCTAATTAACAGGCTCTAGTCAGACTAAATAAACTGATGTATTTCATATGGTCTTCTCTGCTAAGCCAGAAAGAGGAGGGGGGGGAAAGAAGTTTTAAAAAATGAACTGACATGTCTTAGAAAGTAAAATGTATTGTTTATGAGCATACCCAACATGTTATATCATTTTATATCGTAAAATTTGGTTCTTGGAAAGTACTCAGTAGGACTGGACATGAAGGAGCAAATACTTTTTCAAGTGGGCTGGTAGGGATTAGATGATTCTGTGTTGGCTTGATAACTTAATGCAAAATAATTGGTCAGACTCAATACTTATAAAATATTTTATTGCTTAAAAATGCTAATTACAGCTAATTAAAGTAAAACAATGCAACGTTAAGAGAACTCAAGAATATAAGCTTATAATAGTTTACTGTTCAGAAAAATACATGTTTTCCCCAAAACAGCTTTCAAGTGCAAAAAAATATCCCCTATAAGCACACTTGCACATTTCAACTGCACACAAGCATCCTCTACAGTGACAGGATGCCCAGAAAAGGCTTCCTCTTACTTCTTTACTGGTGGGATAATTCCAGTCTCTTACACAAAGGCACCTGTGATGCCCTTACAGTTTTTTCAAAGCAAACATCACTGAACATCATCAATTATAAATCATTTCATAAAATACAAGGAATAGAAACAGAAGCCACATCTTTTTAATGTAATCTGCACAAGAGATGGGGAAAATATATTGTCGTTCTTATACATTCATTAAAGTATTATCAAGTCTTTATTACACAACAGAAGAATCTGTTGGATAGCAGAAATTAATACATGGAAAATTAATTTGTAAAGATCACGTTCTCATTGAAAACATTAAATAACTACTCATGCTTCTTTCCTGAAATTAATCAAATGTTAGTGGTACTGCTATCTACAAAAATAGAAACACCAGTCAGCCGTGGGGGGTTCCCTTCTATTGTCCCATAAGCATACAGAGGAAATAGAAATATTTCAAGACATCTGTAATGTCTTACATATTTTGAATAAAATATAGAGCCAAAACACTTAACAGTACCGAATTTTATTCCAAATTATACCCAAGAGGAAGCCATCTGCAGGAAAAATAAAAACTAAAACAAACAAAAAAACCCAGCACACTTTTGACTTGGACATCACTTGTGCAACACAGCTATCCAAAAGGACAGCATGTTCTTTTAAAAGAATGACTACTTATTCTTTCATGATACAGGCAACATAAAAGTTACCTGAAAACTTTCAGGCTTTTTTAACTACTAGGAATAAATTTTACGGTGTTCCAGTGAAACACTGAACTACTTTTGGTTCTTTTATTTTTCCCCTCATCTAACATAAAATATTACTATATTGGCAAAAGCCACGTCTAGAAGACTGTGAAACTGAAGTTACCCGCAGCAAAGCGAATCACACTTGCTATGATTAAGTTTGAAAGAAAACCAAAACCTAAGGTCTAAAACACATTAGTAGTCCAAGCATTGACACCGACAAGGCCATGAAAGATTGAAGCCACTGCTTTAGACAACAGAAAACATCAGGTAACCTTTCAATAGAGAAATAATAACATACAGCTTAGCTAGACACTCACAGTAAATCTGTAATTCAATTATCAGGAAGACGGTTATAAAATGCTAGTCCAAGACACAATCTGTGTTGGTAAGATGATGACTATGTCTAAGTGCCGAAGGCAACAGCGTCTCAGACATGATGGTCTTGTCTGAACAGCAAGGACTGCAAAGCTGCCTACAAATGTATTAGCAAATTCATCATTTTGTCTCAGGAGTAATGATACAAGATGAGCAGAAATACCCTACTGCATGCAGTGTTTCCTGATGCATCAATGTTTCCTACATTCCTAAGTCTCCAAAATACGAAACAGATCATATTAAAGAAAAATAATATGAAAAATATTTGCTGTAAACTCCAAACAAATTAAGTGAAAATTCGAAAATAAATATGCAGTACTGGACAAACATTAGAAGAATAATATATGAGCTCTGACAGTGTGTGTATGGGTTACATTAAAAAAAAAAAAAAAAAAAGAACAGAAAAACAAGCAAAAAAAAAATCCCTTTCAACAGTTGGATACCAGGAAACATGTGTTGACCCACGACATTAGAACAGCTAACGACACTGTCCTACGCTCAAACTATAACAGCACAAAAGAAAAGCAATTTTTCAGAGTATTTGGGGATTCAAGGACCCTTTAGAACATTACATAAGTTTTCAGCTATTTCCATATTTGCTAGTCAACACCATGCAATTTAAGAAACAACTTCTTCTTAAAAAAAAGTGTAACAGTCAGGAGATACTACCTAATGGATTTGGACAACATAGATGAACTCAGAGCAGACTGCCAAAATGATTTTTCAATTATGCACAGATTTGTACCAAAATAGAAAGCAACAAACTATTTTGCAAGAAATAGCATCTCCCACCCACCCCCCATACTTACTTCAGAATAATAACTATGTCCTTAAAAACTGAAGCCTCAGCAACTTGTATACACTGGTTGTGCAGAGACCAAGTCATAAACACAGGCCTACACGTTTCTGCAAGTAGTCAGAAAGTTACTGTACTTTACTTCATAATCTATATTTCACCCACAACAAAAAGAACTATCCATGTAAAGCCAGAACTATGTTCTAATTTAGTTTTAATTGAGCTCAAATATTGAGTACAAGAACATAAAGCTGAAAGTCAAATGTTCTAATGAATTTCATCTTTTGCAAAATTTTGCCTAAGGCTAGGAAATAAATACATTAAAAAAGAGCCAGCTCCTTCTAGCATTATTGTGAAAAAACTCACACTGGCATTGCTGGTTTGAAAAACTGAAGCTTGTATTTTCAGAGACAGTCCATACTGAAACAGTAAAAAGTTATAATATGTGTATACTGAAAATACCAGCTAGATGACACTAGTTATAGTTCTATACTAACTTATTCTTTTTTTAATATTTAACCTGGGTCCAAACAATTTATACCCATGAATTCTCCTAGATTCACCTATGAAGTTCTCATCAAGTTCAGCAAAGGGAAATGTGAAGTCCTGCATCTGGGGAGGAATTTCTCAAAACTACACATGTACGTTGACTCCATTGTTGCTGTGCAGTGATTTTTAAAGACCTGGTTTGACTTTCTGGCCCCCTGACAAATACGGAAAGCAACTGATGACAGCAAACACAGATAAGCTGACATAGAAGGCTACTGAAACTGTTTGTAGCCTTCCCCAAGCAATTTTCCTCAATTTAATAAAACATCAAAATTTTAAACTCTCTTTTCATAACTTAAACTCTCATAGCTAAAACCTAAAAATTTTCATTTCCATTACCATGGAACAACTGAATATTTTAAAAACATTCTCCCACATGTCTGCTTTTTTTAAAAAAATTGAAATAAACAAGTGAACGCCAGAGGAAAGTGACTTGAGCAGATGAGTGGTGGACACAGGAAAGAAAAATATACCACAATAGTAGGTCAAAATTAGGCAGAGGGAATGGAAACAACAGCTCTGCCAGGATCTAGACAATGTTATCTGAAACTATAGGTTATGAGAGAGCTCACGGATTGGCATTCTGCATTAGCAAACCACAGCTAAACAGTACCTCCGAGTCACAGAAGGTGCTGTCAGATGTCCGCATGTAATGGCAGAGCTGTCAAACAGCCCCCTCCACACTGCCAGTAACAGAACTGACAACCCCATGCCCTCAACTGATTCAGATGTTTTACTGTTCAAAACCAGTAAAGACGTAATCCTTAAACCAAAAGAAATTAGCAACATACAAAGATATATCAGCACTTCAGAGTAAGAGCTGCATTTATAAACATATTTACAGACTGAGTGGCAGACCAGAATTTGAATCATTATCCACAAAGTTTATTTCAGTTGGTCTTCCCACCAGCATCCAGGAATATGTAATTTTCTGCTATAGCTGACCACCTACTCTTCCTGTCGCCCAGCGACTTGCATTTTTTTGACCCATTTTTCACGCACCTCCAACTCTAATAGTCCTTTAAGTGTTTCCTTTGTAACCTCTAATAAATATATTTCTTTGATATTCTAAGTACATGACTTGCAATACCACATCCCCTGGATCACTATGCTGAACAATTAAAGCACTATAGCTTTTTGCACTAAAAAACCTGATTTTTAAAAATCCTGCTGAGCAACTGTTTTTTCTTTGCTCCAACTACATCAGCTCCTTGGTGGAACCCTTTCTTGGGTTGTCTCTTACACAAAACTAGACGAAGACTTTAGCTTCCCCTCACACAAACTCTTACATGTTCTTTTTTTTTTTTTCCTCTTTTCCCCAATTGTAGTTTGGGTTGGTTTGTTTTTTTACTATTCTTATTTAACCACACACTTAAAAAGTTATTTTTTTTTAATGCAGGTATTTATTCTCTTCAACACTTCCCAAAATCAACGTACACTGAAAAGCCTTCAAGTGTGCATTAAACCTTCTCATCTCTGCACTGTCCTCCTGTGAAATAGTTTGGTTAAATTAAGACTTCTGGACATGATTTTCCTTAATCATTTTCCTTTGAAGCAATCTTTACTTTTGGTCCTCAGTTTACTCAATCAGCATAAACTTCAATCAATTGCCACCACCAGCAGTGCAAGAAATCTTAACATCAAATCTCTCCTAGTGGTGAGGTACAAGATGTGATGCTACTTTCCAATTCTTTTCTCATTAGTCATCTTTCCTTTTAATCCATGTTTACCATGGATAGTTGCAGCAGACAATTCCATTTGGGACCATACAAAGACATTTCACCTTAATCTACACTTCAGTCACACTTCACAGTGTAAGAGTCCTGCTATTTCTTTTTGTAGCCATTTGTACTGCTGAAGAACTCTCTTCACTACCTTCTGCAATCCCAATCAGCTTGACTTTCAACAGTGCTCGCTTTGAAAACAGATATTTTAGCCGTGTCCCACTCATGATGAGTAACATGCCTTTTTGAAACTTTTTTCCTCCATTCAGGAAATTTCAAAACTTTTTTAAAGCTGGACACAACACACTTCATTACAGGAAAGCTACTGGAGAAAAGCAGAAAGGAAAAAAAGTGGGCAACACTCCTACATTGCATGGATGTATCTTTAGTGCCTTGGTTTTATGCCTCACTGGAAGTTGCGCCCATTCCAAAAAAATTTCCCCAAAACCACAGAGAGACAGCAATGGTGTAGCCATAACTCGTTTTTGAGAGAATCGCCTGCTTTTCCCTGTACCCTTGTGAATCTTATTTGGTATTTCTTTGCATATATCAAATGTCCTACCTCAAAGAATCTCAAATATGAGCAATTCCCAGATAGAATTCACATCTTGTAAAAATGAAACTGGAAGGCTGTGAAAGAAAACCTCACACCTTGCCTCAGAAACAAAGTAATCCATGATCTTTTTCCTAAACATGAAAACAAAGCAATAAGGAACAAATAGCATTACGTAATTTAGCTCTTTAGTTGTAGATTACAAGAAAAAGGTTTTCCTACATACAACATTAATAACAAAATTACGTACAATTTAAACTGATGGAACTGAACTGCCTAACTCTTGTCTGCTTTGCCAAACCCATCTTCATAAAACTGGCACAGCAATATGTCACTTGTTGGCCTTTTGCCTGAAGCACTGACCCCACCCTCTACCCGTAATAATAGTGATTACAATTTTTGGAATGATATGACAGAGTCTGAACAATTCGGGCGTTTTTCCACTTCTGGGGTGACTGTGCATTTAGTAAGGTGCCGTTGTGCTTAGCTAAATGTGTTATGACTCTTACAATTTTCAGAACACTTGTTTAATATTCTTGGATGAAATAACTCAAATCTTCCCAAATATCTTTAATTTCAGTTGTTGAAGACTCTTCCTTACTTCTCAGGTTTATTTGGTATTAAAAAACATCACAAAACAATAAAGGAACCTCCCAACACTGAGAACGTGGCGTATTCTACCAGGTGTGTTCACAGATACCAGTGCAATGTCAGCAGATTGTGTCTTACAATAAATGCGAGAAAAAACACAGCTCTTCTTTCTCCAAATCACAGTGGATATTTGTCTGCATGACTCAACGTGATACAATAACGTTAAGCTAATAATTGTGGTTACAATTAAAACTAGGATTATTCCTCCTATTTTAGTAATCTTTAGGTCCACTTGCTCCTCAAAACTATCATTCTATCGTGTTTCCTCTTTTTGTCTCCAACTGCTCAACAACAGCCGCAAAGACAGCTTACGGAGCAGTTAAACTACCTTACAGGTTAAAGTAAAAAGTACTGCGTGGAACTAAGATCAAGAATAATGTCTTGCTTATAACATAGTAAAAGAGCAAATCATGCAAGTGATTTGGTTTGGTCTGTTTTTTTTTAATTGGCAATGAAAAAAAAAGTCAGGAATTTTTACACTGACTGATGCTCTTACAAGTTTCTCAAGATGTGTTCTCCATGAAGCAGGAACTCTATAGCTGAGAAAGAAGAAACAGTACATATTTTGATGCTATGAGTTGTACGTGCCCACCTAGGAATGATAGCTCACAACTGAGCATTTTGCAACAGAAGTCAGTAGAAGGGAAAAAAATGCTCCAAACACAAAACCTGGATCATATGTTTGTTTCTATATAAGCCATGACTTGCTAACAGCTATATGATTACCAGATACATTTTGTGAGTGAAATGCAGGTTTGATGACGTACCTTCAATGATTTGATGCCACTATTCTTAGGATTAAAAAGTTACAACTCTTCAAGTAATGTTAAATGCCTCTTCAAGATGAACTTAAAATTTGCAGCCTATTTTCACTTCACTTAACATTTTCATTAATCAACTTGCAAAATGTCAACCTATTGCACTACTTAAATGCGATGAAAATTGTTCTCCGTTGCTCTAATGCCTTGCAACTTTCTAAAACTATTACAGAATCATAAAATGCCTTTTTTTCCCCCTTCCTCCCCCCATTTCAAAACTGTTTTTCAGCACACATCTAAAGTAGGGACGAAATGATGCTTCCAATATATCAGAAAGTTGTCCAAAACTAGAGAATTATTTCAAATCCAGTATTTCCACACTGATTTGGAAACTGTCGCAAACTCCAAAAGGTAGGGTATAAATTGATGCTACTACTTCCCACTAGTAGAAAGCAGGGAAATTATTCATCTCCCTGAACAACTGACTACAGCCACTTGCTAACAAACTCACTAGAAATATTTTAGCAAAATGAGCAATTCAGATGGAATACAAAGATGACTTCACAATTCCTTATTGGAGAACAAACCCATTTTACTAGCAAATTTACCACCTGGAATTGAGCAAAGGGAACTTCAGAAAAGTGAAGAAGCAAGAGCGAGCTGTGTGTATCATGTTGAAAGAAGCGAGAGGAGCTGTACGGAGAACACTGACAGTATAATGCATGCTGAACTTCGTATACATCAGTGATGTTCCTACTGACAGTTGTGGATTTTAGACAACTCCACTGTGGCAGAACCATGCTGATGTGCACCCCAGCCCACTGAAGGGTAGATTCATCCTATGTGCAACCTACATAACGAAACTAAGACTGCCTACAGCTGAGACGATGAAACAAAGACTGCCATGAAAGCAAACAGGCAAATGGCCACTATGTCTTACATTCCAACACACAATCAGCTTTAAAAACAAAAAAAAACCTCCTCAAACTAGACAAAAACAAAAGGCAAAAGGAATCCAAACCCATTTCATAACAATCCTTGCTGTAAAAGCATTTGTGAGCTAACTGCAAAGAAAGGAAGATAACTGCATAATTCTATATTTGGCAATGCTGAAATTTAAAGGTATTTTCTCAGCTCCAGTGCTAATCATGTAAGTGTTCCAAAGAAGATTCATTGCTTCTAAGAGAGGGACAGAACAGCTGCAACAGGCAGACAATTACAAGCAGAAAATAAATCAAGGGAAGTGTTTGTCTCGTAAAGCAATACACATGTTTGATCAGCCACACGGCTCACCAATTGCTATCTCAGGAACCAGCATATATCCCCGTCTATCCGCCACTGGTGTTGAAAAGCCACTTTTCACAGGTATTCCCTAATTGCTACAACTGGGCACCCGCAGTCACAGGGCCAGGCTTTCAGAAGCGCTGAGCAGGCATACTGTTGAAGATGTTTTCATTTGGTAGGAAACTCAGCAATATTACCAGTCTGGAAAAAAAACAGGTCACAGATATTTGACATTTGGCAACCGAAGTTGCTGCAGACTTAAAATTGTCAAATCTTAATAAAACACAGTGTTACAATGTCAGCTTTGAATACAGCAGCTCCAAGGAACTGCTCCTGTGTCAGGGAACAACCATTTACAGCAAAGAAAGTGACTTCAGACCCTTCCGCAATGGCTTTCAACACATCAGAGGCTGCAGTAGAAGAGGATGATATTGATTTATTCTAGGATCTAGAGTGATCATACTTCTTCTTGATCATCTCTACGATATTCTCTACTTCAGTTTAAGTACTGAATTACAATTTATTTTAATAAATATAAAGTTAGGACTTTATAATACTTCTTCGAAAAAAAATCACAAAGGAAAACCACACAGAAACTCCCCTTCTAGAGAAAGAACTGCACACCAAAGTGATGATAACCATTTCTAGAACAAGGCTACAGCATCAGTCAGGCCTCAAATCCCTCTTTGTACATTTGTACAGTAACATAACACAAATACATAGTCTACCTCTGTTGGAAGTAAACCTTTACATAACCACAGATTTTTAAGGAAAAAATACAGAAATGTGATGCCTGTTTGAGTTTCTAGGCAGAACGAAAATAAAAATTTGGAAAGATTTTTTTTAAAGTTCACTTCATCAACTGTGACAGCTCAATGGTGATAATACTTTAAGGAGACCAGACCAACACCAGAGAGAGAATTTGTACCACATGGACTCAGTCATCAATCCAGAACAGCATCATTCTATCATTGACAACCAGGGGATCAGGCCTAGTCAGCACGGGTTTATGAAAGGCAGGTCCTGCTTGATGAACCTGATCTCTTTCTACAACAAGATCATCCGTTTATTGGACGAGGGGAAGGCTGTGGATATTGTATACCTGGACTTGTGAAAAGCATTTGACACAGTCCCCCACAAAATTCTCATGGAAAAGTTGGCTGCTCATGGCCTGGATGAGCATACGATCTGCTGGATCAAGCACTGGCTGCATGGATGGTCCCAAAGAGTGGTGCCCAACAGAGTTAAATCCAACTAGCAGCCGGTGGTATATACAAGTGGTATTCCACTTGTATGTATACATATTCCACTTGTATGTATACCACAAGTGGTATTCCTTATGGCTAGGTACTGGGACCATTTCTGTTTAATGTCTTTATTGATGATCTTGATAAGGACACAGAGTGTAACATCAGTAAGTTTGCAGATGACACCAAGTTACGTAGGAGTGTTGATCTGCAGGAGGGCAGGGAAGCTCTACAGAGGGACTTGGATAGAATGGAACGATGGGCCAATGTCAACAGGATGAGCTTCAACAAGGCCAAATGCCAGGTCCTGCACTTGGGCCACAACAACCCCATACACCACTACAGGCTTGGGGAAGTGTGGCTGGAGAGCTGCCAGGCAGAAAAGGACCTGGGGGTTCTAACTGACAAGCAGCTGAACATGACCCAGCAGTGTGCCCAGGTGGCCAAGAAGGCCAATGGCATCCTGGCTTGTATAAAAAATAGTGTGACCAGCAGAAGTAGGGAGGTGATTGTCCCCCTGTACTCAGCACTGCTGAGGCCACACCTTGAGTATTGTGTTCAGTTCTGGGCACCTCAACACAAGAGAGATGTCGAGCGGCTGGAGCGAGTGCAGAGGAGGGCAACAAAGCTGGTGAGGGGCCTGGAGAACAAATCTTGTGAAGAGCAATTGAAGGAGCTGGGACTGTTTAGTTTGAGGAAGAAGAGGCTGAGGGGAGACCTCATCACTCTCTACCACTACTTGAAAGGGCATTGTACAGAGGTTGGTGCTGGTCTCTTCTCACAGGTGATTAGTGATGGAACGAGAGGGAATGACTTCAAGCTACAACAGGGTAGATTTAGGCTGAACATTAGGAAAGAAATTTTCACAGAAAGGGTGGTCAGACACTGGAATAGGCTGCCCAGGGAAGTGGTTGAGTCCCATCCCTGAATGTGTTTAAAAGTCGTTTAGATGTGGTGTTGGGAGATTTGGTGTAGGGGAGGAATTTGTAGAGTAGGGCTGATGGTTGGACTCGATGAGCCCAAGGGTCTCTTCCAACCTGAACGATTTTTTGATTTTATCAGTATCCTCCCTTTTGAGCCAATTAAGGGCCTAAACAGATTTGGAGATCTTTTTCCAACACAGTATGGAAATTAAAATTAAATTAGTAAGAGAATCCACCGACCAACTGTTTGGGGCAATTCTGTTACTAGATTAACATATTGTAACTCAAATCTCAGGAGGGCTTTTCTGTTTTGACAAGGCTAACTAAATACGACATCTTTTTAGAGAAATGCCTCCTACAATGATTTTGTATAATGTGCACGGAGGACTTGGGATAAAGCTCCAGAAATCTTCCAGTAATTAAACCTCCTCAAATATTCCTTCATAAAACATTTGGAACTGGCAGCAAAATTTTTTCTGGAACTTGGTCTTTAGATTCCTGGTCCACAGATGTTTTGCAACAAGCTGTTGACAATATTCAAGTTCCTGCTGAAACCAAAGATGTTGAAGTTTGAAAAAAACAAAATGTTGTCAGGACTCTTCAGAACATTAACTTCCAATCTCAAGTTTTATCTTCTTCTTCAGCCAGAATAAACAACATGTCTTCAACCAACCAATTCAAACCTCAAGCATGACCACATGATCATTTAAGGTGGCTGCATTACAATTATCAAAATGAGTAATTACGTACTTTTAGTAATATCTGCATCCCACTCATATATCATTAACTTATCACTACTTCTTTTTATCTATAGTCAAGTAAAGACACTTACTATATTTTTATCATCCTGAAGGCTCAAAGAATTTATTTTATTATGGAGTAATGTAGACAAACTGGCCTGCCTGTGTGACATAGCACAGAGGTTCAACCAAAATTTTAGGCTACTGTACAAGGAAATAGGACAACAAGTTCTACAAAATCTTACAGTTTAGAAACAACAGATATCTAAAACATGAAGCACGGGAAAATCTAAGCTAGGCATTAGTTTGAACTAACTTTAATTGAGGAAATTTTTTTTTTTTCAAACACAGAAGATTAAGAAAAGTTTAGTGGGAGATTCCAGTTTCTGAGCTTCTTGGAATACAGTACATTTATAAGAAACATAAATGAATAAAGATGGACAGAGATGCCAGAAATAAGTCAATAATGTAACACCGAAATTGTGGCAAACTCTCAAGTTTTGCAATGTTGGACATTCAAAATTCCAGAGCAATTTACACAAAAAAGCTACATAATTTGCAATTTATGAGTTTAAATACAAAAGAGGAGGTTCATAAAGTTTGAGAGGAAAGGTATTTTTAGCTGGCAAGCACTTTTTACAGGCTAACCATTTTTTCTTTATCTTGCTCATGAGACCTCTTTTGGATACAAATACATTTGTTAACCATTATTACAAAGAAAATAAGGCAACAGTAAGATAGCGTGTTTGTATTCTTAAAACAAATAATACATATTAATACACTCAATTTTTTTATTATTTTCAAATTCCATTCTCATTATTAAGCAGCTTATTTTGATAAGTTGATTCCAACCACGTTGGAAACATGTTTTAGATGAGAACTTTTTGTCATAAGGAACTTCAATGGATTCGTGTGCATTTCTGCAAAAAGTGAGCACATTATGAAATCCCAAGACACAACATGAAGTATAAAACAATTTTTAAAATTAGAATGTAGACAAAGAAGTGCCAAAATTAGAACATGAACAAATACCTATGAGAAAACTGATTTGTCCACTGCTTGAAAACACAATACTTCAAATTCCATTCAAAATCCTGAAAACCCATAAACGCTTACTCTAATCTTCACAATGAATTTGGAGTTTCTCCATGAAGAAAATCAGCGAACCAGATGTGAATTCAATCGAGTACGTTCCTTTCTAAGCCCAGAAAACAGAGCAGGGAGGAGAAAAAAAACCACAGAAACAAACTTCCTTCAACTGTACTCAGAGATTCAAGTCTTCTATCTTTCACTCCGTTAGGTTACAAACTTGTAACAGAAACTGTTATAGATCAATAACCCTAAACAACGTAACTTGCAATTAGAGAAGAACTTTTAGGCTGTCTTCAGGGTAGAACTTAATAATTTCAGTTCAAGAGTGACCATAACCCCAACTCTAGAAAGCTTGTCTGAGTCTGACCATTGGAAAGTGAATACTGTGGGAATAGTCTCACAAGGGTTGAGTTCACAAACCCAGTGCGGCTCCAGCTGACAACACAGAAACCATTGAGATAATTGCAGCATTGCATTCGCCACTGCCCCAGATCTTGAAACACTATGCACAGACTTCCCAGCAGATTGTAGGTAAAATCAGCCCCAGGCCATTATCATTTCCCCTCCATCCCAGTGGGAAAGGGTGGTACCTTTTCCTAAAGCAGGGTAGCATAGAAGCTAGGAAGTAACATCCTCATGGAACTGCATCAAGGCCATAGTTAATTTGCAACTCAAAAGCATGGACAGCTCTGTGTAGGGAGCTGTTTTGTGTCAAGAGCGGCTGTGCAGAACAGAATTATTTTTATTCTGCTGATTTCCATCCCCTGCCCCTTTCTGCCTTCCCCTCATCTCTCACCCCTACCATGGCGCAAATGACAAGACACAAGCAAGGCAAGAGAGGAAGAACTGCCAATTTGCTTTCCTAGGAAGCAAAGCACAGGTCTTACCATAGTGAGAAGCTTGTGTGCAGAGAGGTATGTATCTCTTTGATATGTCTTAGGTTGCATTATTAAATTTTATTGAATATAAACCTGATTTTAACATTTGAATTTTTAATAACTATGAGAAAGTGTCCAAATATCTTTTTTTCCCTCTTGCGAAAACTGTATCATATGGAGCTTTCCGCATTATTTGCATGACATCCTTTTGCACTTGTCCTAAATTGCTTTCCTTCTGGCAGACACAATGATGCTGATCCTAAAGAAAATGCTCTGCTTCTTACCGCTAGTCACTGAAGGCTCCACAGAGCAGTAGCTGCGGGTTAAACTTCTAAGAAACGGAATACAAACAGAAGACCACAAAGAGAATGAATCTCAACTTCTCTGAGGCTAGCTGGGCTAACTCCCTTTACAGCAAGTGGAATTAGAATATCTGCTGTTCAGAATAAAAAGAAGGTGTAAGCAGAACAAAACCTCTGAAGATGCAAACCTGGCCCCTTTACCACATTCGCGTTATGGAATGCAGAAAAAGCTGGCATGACTTCTTTTTCAGAACCCCAGCATAGTTCAAATCTAAAATTTCACTAGAGATGACTTTTCCATTACTCAAATTACAATTTTGGAAAGCCATCTGTCTTTGGTGGTGTAAATAGCTTAGTGTAGTGCTAAGTGTAGCACCTCCCATCTTCTCAAGCAATCCTAGACATACCACTGCAAAGTCTTCTGGGTAGAAGCCTGAAAACAACAGCCTTTCCCAAAAATATTCTTCTCCTTTAAAATTGAGAAAATGCCTATAGAAAAACAATCTCACAAACCACGCATAGTTTAAAGTCTGCCAGAGAGGCTAAAGCCATGTTATGCCTTCCCCAATAACGTGTCTTCAGTGCTTTACAGGGGAGAGCCCACAGATGAATCCTGGAAAACTGGCAGTGATGGGAAAGTTTCCTGCTAAGATTTAGAAAACACCAAATAGCTGGAAGAGTTGAAAAGACAACAGAGAGATTATCCAGTTTGCTCTGGAATTTCTCTTCAGCTAGAGGAATATGCATTCGAACAACTGGATTTGCACTCAGCAGGAGATGAACTTGCAAGTATCTCTGAAACACACACCTACCCTGTCGATATTGATGAAGAGAGTTGTTTTTATTGAACCCAGTACTGGTAAATCTATAGACGAGCATTGAAAAAGGACAGCAGTCTTTCCACATAAAGAGCAATTTCTTCCCAAGCATTTATCTTGAGCAGCTAAATTTGAAACATTATTCATCTAAATAAACCTCAAGATGGAGTATGTTTGTCAAGATTATAAAGATTGTTTGGATAAGTGTAACAAAAATTCACTTTGGATGATTCTCAATGGGCTGCTGAAGGTTTAGCAGACTTTATTAAAACATAAAGCTATCATGATGCATATTTATACTAAGCACATCATAGTCTTGCTGTAATCTTTACTACATTCTGCAATATTCAAGTTCAGCAAATATAAATGAAAAACTGACTTCCTTTTTTTTAGTACTAAGGGAAAGGCATTATAAATACAAAAATTACACACTATAAATTCTGCATATCAGACAGTTATTTTTAGTCAGTCAAACCCAGCAGAAACAAAAAACCTTAGGTTTAATGAAAACCATTCCTAGCTACATTGAAATCTCTAATCATTAGCATTAACAGTCTTCAGCACATAAACATCTTCTGTGCTTCTATCAGTGATGAAGCACGCAACACCAGGCATGTTTATCAGTGGTCCTCAGGCTCCTGAAGTGAAAGAATATACTCAAACCCAACAGAGGGAAATGAGAAACTGTGTCTCTACAACTAAGCACACAGGAAACACACCTAACAGATGACAGTTAATAGAAGTTGAATATAAAGCTCAGAGAAGCCGAAGTGTTTAGACCTTCAGTTGTTTGTCCTTTCTCTGGAAGCTGCTGATCAGTGAAGCATAGCTGTTTTGAAAAACAGCAGCAAATCAGCAGGACACTTTTATGGGTTTCCAAACCCCAAAAGAGAAAAACTGAGATGAACTACTCTAAAAACTTTAAATACATCACGGAATCCTAACTGAACTACATGTTAAGAGCGTAACATAGTGGAGTTTTGAACATGAGTGGTAGTTTCATTTAGGTCTATAAACTTATACAGATGGAGATGACCAGTGAAGAAGTTTTTCCATATGTTCTTGCTGAAGTCCATTCCTCCAGCCTGTCCAGGTTCATCTGAATGACCTCTGCTCTTGAGTCTACCAAACTACACCCCTCAGCTTGACATCATCTGCAAATCTGACTTTCTGCCTCCTCCAGACATTTTTTTTTTCTCCACGTTTTTTGCTGATGGATAACATACATATATCTCCTGTCAACAGGGACCTTCCCTGACAAGTTCCAGCATAAAAAATACAGACACATAGTATAATTCACTGAATTACAATTTTTACTAGGTTTTACCACATACAGTAATGTTAGATTTTTAAAAGCATAGTTCTAATATTTGTCTATGTATCTTCAGTTTCTTCTCTTTCAGAAGGACAAATAATTGGGTTATACTTATGAAACAAATAAATTGAAAACAAAAGTTTAAATTAACCACCATACATTCCTCTAACTAAAAAGCACAATGCATAAGTAGTTGCATAAGCAGTGCAGAGAAAAATGGGCAATGTGATACTAGAGACTACATTCCAAGCCTTGAAGTTTGCCTGTTTTATGAAGAGTTCCATTATATAAGATAAGGAACAGTTAATCCTCCAAGCAATATATATGCAAAAAATCATGCTACTGGCATGAATACATTAATATGACTGCCTCAGTACAAATCACTAGTCTGTACAAGATAAAATACTGTAAGCATTTAAACAGAGATGTTCTTTTTTAATTAGCAGAGCACTTTTAGTAGTGGTCACTCGTGCCTGAAATTGATACATAGAGAAAAGATGCATGGGGTTTTTTATATAACTATAATGCTTTAAAAAAACCCCTCAAGTATTAGCATTAATAAGGATTCTGGATTAAAAAGGCATACATAAGTGAAACTACACACACACACAGATGTAATCTCATATCCTAAATTTGTCAACTGAATTGAAGCTAGTATGTGATACTCTCATTTGAACATGATTCAAAAAGCAATGTTCTTGATGACAGAACTGAAATTCATATATTCACAACAGCATAAAGACATTAACTGGTTAGGCAGAGAAAAAATATTTAGTCTTCTAATGAAGACTGAAAAGTTTAACTATGTAGTCAAATACAATGTATACAAGAATTTAAGAAGGTGCCCAAATGTAACTCATGACAGACAAATATGCATCTCTTGTCTGCATTTTTGCCAAAGAAAATGAGGCCTGAAAATATGTAACTTCAGACAACCTTAGATTTCCTCTAACTAAAAACAGGTGGCAATTCACAAAGCTGATCATTTCTCCATGGTTTAAAACACACATAAGCATATATAGATTGAATTCAGCTTTATAAGCAAAAGAGTTTCTTTATCACACAAACAAATATAGCTCCTTGTACGCTCTTAGCCAAATACACATAACTGCTACCAAAATTCAGGAGGCCATGCAACTAAACAAGCCTTCTACCTACAGTTTACCAATGCTGTTGTACTGCCCAATAGAGATTCTAACTGTTAAATACCTCACGCTTATTTACACATCCATGCTACTGTTTTGGCACAGGCGTTATCTATACACCCCTAAGTTCACCTACTGTTGCCAAGCCTAATGAGGCTTGGAAAAGTCTTGTGGATTTTTAAGGATTTTCTGGATGGTGATGGTTTGGTTCCATTTTTGACTTGGAGCCCCTGGGACAGTATCATGCTGCCATAAACTGCTCTCTCCCTACAGAAAAACTTCCCTTATTACACCCATTACTAACATTAAAAAGGATCCGTATTTTAGAGACATCTAGCTTTAGGCACAAGAAGAGGACCCGATGTCCTCTGCAGGAAACCAGTGACAACCTAAGCAGGACGAGCGTAGGAAGCTGCTCAGAGGAGTTGCTTCCTGGAGACACAAAGTGTCAAAAAGCTCAACTACAGAATCAAAAAGCTGAGATAATTGACAGGGGCATTCAGGGACCTCAGAGAAAGTCCACAGCTCTTCAAAAAGGAAGGTGATACACTATACTAGCTGAGCACTCTGTGTAAACAACTGGGAACATTAAGCCCTAACTGCAAACCTCTGCACTTGCTACTCGTTTTGTGCTTTTTATCCAGGATAAGCAGGCTTTGCGTTTCAGAAAAACATGTTCTAGGCATGTCAGAAAGCTACAGGATAGTTCAGGCTACGGAATGCAGGAATGACGTTTTGAAAAGTAACCTGACTTCAGGGATATCAAATATAGCTCTACAAGCCTGAATAGAGGGATTCATCAAGCCTGAGAACTGGAATAATCTTTTTCATTAACTATTACCCTCCCTGGGTCAAACCACATCCTGGGTTTCTCAGAATGACATGAGGATAATGGAACTGGAAGAACAACCCAAAGACCAGGACAGCAGACCTACGACACACACTGCCACCTACCCACCTATGGCCAGAGTATCTTGTACAGCAATATCCTCCAACTGCCCCTTAACTTCACTTGCCAAATACAGAGCCCTAGTATTTGTGTAACTATTGGAATCACATGATGATTGACAGAAGTTTCCTTGATATGTTCCTTCTTGCTCCTTTCCTTAATTTCAGCATAGAAAGGGCTACACCACCTTGGTCTGTATTTCAGGATGATCTTCTCATTCCATCCAGTTTAACATGAAACCGTTTCTTTGTCCACTATCCCAGACTGCTACATTAGCTACTGGAAAAATTAAAGTGGTCACTCTGCTCCTTACATACCTACTCATTACGTTACAAAGTGATTTGAACGGCCAAAGCCATCCTTAATGGCAACTGTGGCAAATGTGCAAGAGCTACACTCCCAGCAATTCCCAGAACCAAAGCCTGTGAGTTCTAACAACTTCTTTAGAAGAGACACAGATAGAAGAAATGTTAGCATAATAAAACTGAAAATTAATTAGCAAAGTGAAACACACTGGATAAAAAAATAAACCGCATTCAGAAATGAAAGTTGGCAGACATGTTAGCCTTGGATCAAAATCAAGCAACAGCACTGGCTTTTCCATGCTTTTATTTCACTAGTTACACCTTCAAGCATAAGAATGTCACCAAACCAAACACCAGATATGAAAATTTTCCATTTAAGATACAAATTTTTAGAAATCCAAAAAGTAAAATCCCGTATCAGATAGAAACATATAAAAAACATTTTTCATAATGAGAAGTTATTCTTAAAGAGACAGTTGTTAGTATTTATCTAATGTGTCATATAGTCAATTTAACTCCAAAGCAATTTCCTGCAGACACCACTGTAAAGCCAGTTTCTTGTCCAAAACATACAATTTTTAGAAAACAAACCAATGCTTATTCCATCTATGCCATAAAAATATGTACAACAATCAGCAGTAACAGATACATTAATCTCAGAAATTATCTGCTTTATCTACAATCATTTCCATTACTCAGCAAAGTAAGACAGTATCATCTGCATCTTTGGGATGGTTTATTTTCTTGGCAATGTTGCCAAGTGCGGACCTTGAATTAGAAAGGTATGCGGTAGTTAGTTATTTTTTTAATAACAACCATGTTGAGAAGGTGGCTGCAAAATACGTCTTTAGCAGATACTCATTTAGGCCAGAAAGTTTTCTCAAATCGTTTCTTCTACTCAGAAACAAGACTAGCGCATTTGCTGTATTTTGCTGTTTCCTAAAATTCACTGTGAAACCTGTACCTATTCTATGCACCTGCCAAGCTTGTTTAGCATTAGAGGAATTACTTGTAGATGTGATTTAAATCAGAAGCACCACATCCATTAATTAGCACTGTAATTCTTAATGTGACATCTGATTCGCTTGTTCCAAGCGGGAAGAGGTGCATCTATTAATCACAGGAGATGTTCAGGTAATTCTTCTAATAAACTCTGACTTACAAATCAAAAGGCCACCACCAGTCTCTAAGGCACAAAGATGGGTATTGAAGAAGAAAGTGAGGAGGTAGGCTAACAGTGTACGTACACGATGTTCAATTCCAGCCCAAGTGCCAAACAGGTACCATATTGCAAATACATAATCATGCAGGCTGTCACAAAAGTACAGCACATACAGTTAAGGGACACACAATGACAATTAATTGTCATTAATTAATGTACTATAGACAATTAATGTACTATAGACAATCATCATCAAATAATTAGGATAATTAAACAATTATTAGTTATTTTTGATGTGGCAAAACTTGGCAATTTGTACAGTTATGTCTGAAAGAAATATTTCATTATGCCACTGATAATTACCTGTTGAAATAACGTACTCATTTCAGAGCTCTTACAGAATTTTTTGCTCAGTTCTGGGTTTTGTTTGTTTTTAAATTATTTAAAAAACAAAACAAAACAAAAAAACCCAAGCCATTCATTTACATATGGAATTTCTAACCAAGATTCAATTTACCCAAGTTAAAGGTTTTGAAATAAATTACTTCTACAGAACTAAACAGTTGCGTTCACTAACCTGCAAATCCTTCACCTACAGTGAATGCTTCCTATATAAAAATGGAAATATAAGAATGTGTTGGTGAAAAGAAAGAACTTGTTTTTCTCCTACACAGATCACAGCATCTTACAATTACTTTGTCATGTTCAAAAAATGTTTTCGAGATCATTTAATGTTGCTTCCAATTTTTGCCTTCAGACTTGCCAATCTATGTCTTTATTATTCAAGAGATAACAATATACCAGGTTCCAGAAGATGAAAAAGATATACACAGCATAGTTTCAAACTTTTCGAATAATGTTTTTCTGTAAAACATTCAAGAAGTAAGAGGTGATTTGATGGAAAAGGGTAACAATCTGTAACTTGAAACAGCTTGGCTACTTCTCATTCTTATTTCAAGTCTGAGTAGAGGTTCCGTGCTACCTTACAAAGAAAACGCCCACCTAGTGTGTTGCAATGGAATAACAAGTCCCAATAAATGCTTCCTACCACGTATTAGGGATTAGGTGTTGGCCTTCTTGCACAAGCAGAGAAGTTATAACTTTTTCAAATTTTGTTCTCTTGAGCCATTACTACAGTCCACATTCATTCATCTAACAAGAAATTATTTTTAAATGTAATTAAAATCTTGACCTCCATAATAAACCCCTGGGAACAGTTGTTGGGATGTAGCCTTGCACTTCGCAGCACTATAGCTAATGGCAGGGGGTGTGTGCACAGGTGTGTGCATTCACAAGTTGTCTGTTCTACTGACTGCCCCTGCTCAACATGAGCAGAAAGGTGGTTTTGTACTTTACCCAAACTTCAAACATCTATTTCTCAAAGCAAAATGGTCCAGATGTTCAGAATCCCACATGCATACCTCTGCAACATTTTCATCTACCTTGTCATTCTAGCAATCACTCCCAAATTTCTTGTTTCTGTGGTTCCATGCACCAGCGGCACTATTAGTTTATGTGTTTTATTTCCATAATGGTGTTCTTAACACATCTTAGCTTTCACTTTTTTGACCACTGTTGCTTACCAAGCCAGAGATCTTCAACTCTGCTGTCCAAGATGTTGCTCAGATGTCTTCTAAATTTGTAAAATTAATTCATAACACAATAAAGCTTTTGCATAATTCAAATTACTTCCTTCAATATGCATGCTTTTGCATTCATCAGCATTGAATTTCATCTGCCATCTTGCTATTCATCCAAGTAATAGGCTCCCCCAAAATTCCCCCAAGGGTTTTCTTTGATAATAGCTAAAGAATTCTAATATCTGCAATTTTTCTAATCCCGTTCCTGATATTTACTCCATATTGACATTCTCATCTCTAAGAGTGAACACTTCTGCTGTGGAGAACACTTAAGCTAACCTTTTGCCTTCCTTCAGCTGTTGGTCGCTACTGAATTCCTGACTGCCCCTTGCCTTGTAATTCCCTTGACCTGTTTTGAATAGGTCTGGCAAAGGACTTGGAATCTTCAAATAAACGATGTCATTGACTTCAGCTGTTTGGTTTATGCACTCAGAGAATACTAACAGATTAGCAAGGCATAGTTTTTCCTTTGTGGATCCTAGAGAATTTTGTTCTGTATTTTGTTCAGTTACAGGTTGGTTTAGGATTTTTTGCATACTTTAATTAGTAGTCTAATTACAAAATGAAAAAAAATTCTGAGACTGCAACTGAAGTTACTCCTCAAATTCTTTAACACTGCAGTCCCCCTCCTCCTTTGTATTTTATTTCACACAACTATTAAAAACTTAATATCCCTTGTATTTGTCAGTCGAGGTAAAGAGAACGTCAGTTCCTGGAAAAGGAAGAGCATGTCAGCAGGATGCATCCTTCTTTCTGCGTATGTTGTTTCTGGGGTTTCCCGAAATAACTTCAGAACCGACAAAAGAAAAAAACCAACACACACACACACACACAAAAGCGTGCTTAGAATGAGGTGACAGGCATGGAAGGATTTACTGGCATGGAATGCAGGAGAGGAATGAAGCCCTTATCCAATGTGTCACACACTGCAGGTCATGAGATAAAGGGATCAGCTGTGTAGACTGGGCAGCCTCTCCATCTGCAGTACAGCTGGACCCAGCTCCAAATGTGCACTCAAACATGAACGGATTCACACGGCAGTTTTCTTTTGTGGAACCATTACCTTTTTCTTCTTCAGTGTCTTGTTCATCTAACTTTTAAAACCAAAACCTGCTATTTAATTAGTTGTTTGATAAGTTCTACCATCTTTGCAGTGCACACTGTTGAAAGATTTTATGCTACTTACAAGTTTGATTAACACAAAAGCAATACAGTGGATGGTATCTAAATTAAAAATAAAAATGCCCATTTCACTCTCCATACAGAGGTCTAGTTTCCTGTGATTAAGGCCCAGCACGTACAGTTACTTATACTTATTGAATCACCCAGTATATTCTTATGTAGTAATGACATCTTTCCTGGCAGAGTTTGTGTTCTTAATTACTCAAAATGTGTAAGCAGAAAGTGTATTACGAAATGTAAGCAGCTAGTATGCAGAGCCATACATTTTTCTATGTCATGAAAACATTGCTACTTACTTATGGAAGACATTAATTTATTAATTTACCATCAGCAAAGTACAGCTATGAATTGCAATGAATTCTAACTCAAATCCATCATCAGTAAAGGAGTGAAAAAAACCCAACAAGCAAACCCAAACCTTCAATGTGCAAAGAAAAATAACAGGTACCTACCTTCACATAAAAGGTCTTATGAGTAGTGGGGAAATCAAAATTAATTTTAAAAACTGCACTACAATGTGAGCAAATATTGTAACTATAAACAGTATGTAGTGCAGTGACTAAGTTAACATGTAAAATATTGAATTTTACAGCAGCACATAAACAAAGCAATTCTTCTGATTATAATCATACCAGCCTCTTACACTAAGATATTAAACTGTAGTTTCAGAAATGCTGGATTCTCTTGTTCTAGGATGAGCTTACTAAGTCGTAACATGATGCTTCTGGTCAAAAGTTTTTTTTCTGGAATATGTTGTAAATGAAAGGAATCTTGGCAGGTCAGTATCTCACTAGAACGTGCAATTCTGCATGTCATTGCCTCTTGCTTATTCACTGAAACAACAGATTTCATTACAAAACAAGCAAGAGAAACAAACATAGCCTCCTGCAGTTCCTGCTTTATGAGCTGCGTTCACCTTTCCTTTCCTTTACCATAACGCCCATTGCCAAGACCACGTCTCACCACAGGACAGGAAAACAAAAGAATTAAAGAATTGCTAAGCTGAGTTCAGTTACCCTTAGTCACCAACTGATGAGACTCCTATTTAGGCATTTTTTAAAGCAGTGTTTGAGTACTTCCCGGAAGTTCGTGCTGCATTCCACATTACAGCTGGGACTGCATTACAACAATGAGAAGAGTTTAAAAAGTCAAGCAGTCTCTGTCAGATAAATACCTCCATGCATAACTATCTGGTGAAGCCCCAGTCAGGTTTGCCCTGCAAACCTCACATGAAATAAAACACAGAAACAGGACAGATTTCAAAAAAATATTTACATGAACTCTAGGTTACCCATAAAGTTGCCTTTATCTATATCACATTCTTGTTTGGGGTTTCTGGTGGGTGTACATTTAAGTTTCATTCTCATTTCCCTTATGGAACCTATTCATCGAAACCACTGGAAGGCAGATTGCACTGGGGAAGAGTCTCAAGCCGAAAGCTATCCAAGCACTCCCTTTCCGTGTTAAAAGAAATCTGCCAGAGCTGATATATGGAGTATAAATATTTAGATATTTTAACTTTCCTTTTCATTAACACTTTTTCAGGGTGGCACATTAAAAAGCCACTCTTTTTCAACCAGAGGAAAATATCAGTTTATTTACATTGCAGCTATAAGATGCAAAACAACATTTTCACAATTTACATCTTTAAAGCCTCTAAGTATCTTTTGAAGCAATCCCTGCAAAGCTTTTATTAGGCTTTTTGTGATTAAAAATAACTCTTGAAAGTTTAAAAGGCAAAATAAAAATCACATTGTTATAGCCTTTGTTAAGGAGTTTTAAAAGTCTCTTCCTGAAAATTAAATTATTATGTGACAAAGCAGATTCATTTATTTCTCCAGCCTTCACAGCTGCTGTTTCGCATATTCTAAGTGCCATAACCCCAAGCAATACATGTGTGGTGAAGAGGAAGACCAACGGCCTCCCTCAACTGCCAGGCAAGACATACACTCCTTTGGGAACAAAATGTGAAAAAACTGTTTATTAAGTTTACCTTCATTGCATTGTCATCCATGCTCTCCTACAAAATTCCTGACAAACATATTATCTGCCAACTAATAAAAATTATTTATAGTAATAACAGTTTCCTTGAATTAATGAAGCATATATCCCGTTTCTAGATAGGGCTGACAGCAGGTGTGTAGGGAAGAACCTCTAATAACTTTTGACCATGAGATTTGGTGAACTAGAAGTTGTATCTTCTGCCTTCTACAGGTTTCTATGAACACTGCACATAACTATAAAACAGATGCTGTTGACTAATACCATAAATCAAGGCACAGCGATTACTAAANGGCCTCCCTCAACTGCCAGGCAAGACATACACTCCTTCAGGAACAGAATGTGAAAACTGTTTATTAAGTTTACCTTCATTGCATCATCATCCATGCTCTCCTACAAAATTCCTGACAAACATATCATCTGCCAACTAATAAAAATTATTTATAGTAATAACAGTTTCCTTGAATTAATGAAGCATATATCCCGTTTCTAGATAGGGCTGACAGCAGGTGTGTAGGGAAGAACCTCTAATAACTTTTGACCACGAGATTTGGTGAAGTTGTATCTTCTTCTGCCTTCTACAGGTTTCTATGAACACTGCACATAACTGTAAAACAGATGCTGTTGACTAATACCATAAATCAAGGCACAGCGATTACTAAAACCAACATGTTGCATATCTGGTTCCACATGTGAGAAAGAAATAGAAACCCAGTGACTGGATGGAGTAGTGAAAAAAAACATTACAATAAAATGCAAACAGCCCATCAATAACTTAAATATTTAGAAGGAAAAATTCATTTTTAAACTAGCGCTTTCTTTTCCTTCAGCTTTTTCATATGCAGATTTGTGAAGAAGCCACCAGTTAGATGAAAATGTTGGAGATCTAGCAGCAATTAATGAATAGGTTTGTCTCCTATATTAGACCTCAGGATGTTGACAATGTTTTATTTTTTAAAACATACTTATTTCCAACAAGGTCCTTTAAAAGGTATTTCTGAAACACGCACTTTGGTTTTCTTAACAGGTCACAGTAGCAATTGCAGGAGTTGTTAGCTCTTTGCAACTGAAAGAAGCCTGCTGTTACCGACAGCCAGGCTGAAGAACGGCAGCTGGAACTAGTCCACAGCCTAAGCACCCTTAAGAAATTGGGCAGGGAGAAGGAGGAGATCTGGAAAACAATTCTGCACTGTTATTTAGAAGAAATCAATTACAAAGTTAATCATATGATGTGTGTGACCTATCCAGTCATTCAGAGAGCTACGTGCTGGGATTCATCTCTGCCTGCCTTGTTCCGTAACAGGCCCATTTTGCAATGTAGTGGTTGTACTTTTTTTGTTTTACTTTTTTTTTTAAACATTAAAAAGAAAATTCAACTGCAGTGATATGCATACAGTGTACTTCTAAATTATTGTTTTCAGATTCTTATATATTTTCACATCATGGAGAAAAAGGAAAAAAAAAATCAATAAAAGCAAATACAAAAGTCGATGAAGACAAGCGCTGCTGCCTGGGAAACAGCTGAGTGACAAATCTTTCCCGTAAGATAACTGACAGGATGAAATCAAGAGAAACACAATACATTAATTCCCGAAACATATGAAAAAAGATGATATTTTCCTATTCCTGCTCCTCTATACTTTACAATAAAGGTAAAAATTGGAAATATGTAGCAGCAACACATGATAGGAAAATGTTTAGCCAAAAATTACAAATAGACTGCCAATAAATTAAAAATTAAGGTTAATATCAAAAGAAATCCAAGATATTTGAGTGCAAATAAATTCACCGTATTACAAATTCACATTACTTTAAACTCAAATCAGATACTGACTTTACAACATTTTTTTCCTTTCCTTACCTATGATTTAAATAAACTTTCCTCTAACCTCAAAGGTTTTTTCCCCAAGACATATGGAAATGTAAAAATGTGTTGTACCTTGCAAGAATCGGAAGAACTTGGAGTGAGAGACGCGCTGTATTTTAGTCCATATTGACACCTCAACCGGGATTCTCTTCTTTTTTTATCAACAGTCTGTAATCCAGTAAAGCCACCGGCCATGAGGTGGGATGCAGCTTAATGCAGTCTGGGATGCTGTTGGTCATCTTTGCTGCCAGGGCACACTGCCAGCTCACGTTCAGCTTGCTGTCTAGCAAAATCTCTTGGTCCTTTCCAGTACAGATGCTCCCCATCCAGTCAGTCTCCAACCCGAAACACTACAAGCAAGTCTTTCCTCCCAAGTACTAGGCTTTGCATTTTTCCTTGATTAATTTCATAATACTTCCATTGGCTCATTCCTCCAGCCTGTACAGGTTCCTCTGGACAGCAGCCCTGCCCCTGAATGCATTGACACGTGTCCCCAGTTTGGAGTCATCTGGTAACTTTATGAGGAAGTATTCCATCATCTACTCCAGGCAGCTGTTCAGACAGGTCCCAGGATAGACCCCCCCATTGTGCTGATTTTTACTGGCCTCCAGATACCATATGATCCATTGACCACCACCCTCAGACCCCAATGACCCAGCCTTTTTTTTTTTT
>VXBJ01000797.1:312286-376531 GCA_013400055.1 Nycticryphes semicollaris
TTTAAACATTAAAAAGAAAATTCAACTGCAGTGATATGCATACAGTGTACTTCTAAATTATTGTTTTCAGATTCTTATATATTTTCACATCATGGAGAAAAAGGAAAAAAAAAATCAATAAAAGCAAATACAAAAGTCGATGAAGACAAGCGCTGCTGCCTGGGAAACAGCTGAGTGACAAATCTTTCCCGTAAGATAACTGACAGGATGAAATCAAGAGAAACACAATACATTAATTCCCGAAACGTATGAAAAANAAAATTCAACTGCAGTGATATGCATACAGTGTACTTCTAAATTATTGTTTTCAGATTCTTATATATTTTCACATCATGGAGAAAAAGGAAAAAAAAAATCAATAAAAGCAAATACAAAAGTCGATGAAGACAAGCGCTGCTGCCTGGGAAACAGCTGAGTGACAAATCTTTCCCGTAAGATAACTGACAGGATGAAATCAAGAGAAACACAATACATTAATTCCCGAAACATATGAAAAAAGATGATATTTTCCTATTCCTGCTCCTCTATACTTTACAATAAAGGTAAAAATTGGAAATATGTAGCAGCAACACATGATAGGAAAGTGTTTAGCCAAAAATTACAAATAGACTGCCAATAAATTAAAAATTAAGGTTAATATCAAAAGAAATCCAAGATATTTGAGTGCAAATAAATTCACCGTATTACAAATTCACATTACTTTAAACTCAAATCAGATACTGACTTTACAACATTTTTTTCCTTTCCTTACCTATGATTTAAATAAACTTTCCTCTAACCTCAAAGGTTTTTTCCCCAAGACATATGGAAATGTAAAAATGTGTTGTACCTTGCAAGAATCGGAAGAACTTGGAGTGAGAGACGCGCTGTATTTTAGTCCATATTGACACCTCAACAGGGATTCTCTTCTTTTTTTATCAACAGTCTGTAATCCAGTAAAGCCACCGGCCATGAGGTGGGATGCAGCTTAATGCAGTCTGGGATGCTGTTGGTCATCTTTGCTGCCAGGGCACACTGCCAGCTCACGTTCAGCTTGCTGTCTAGCAAAATCTCTTGGTCCTTTCCAGTACAGATGCTCCCCATCCAGTCAGTCTCCAACCCGAAACACTACAAGCAAGTCTTTCCTCCCAAGTACTAGGCTTTGCATTTTTCCTTGATTAATTTCATAATACTTCCATTGGCTCATTCCTCCAGCCTGTACAGGTTCCTCTGGACAGCAGCCCTGCCCCTGAATGCATTGACACGTGTCCCCAGTTTGGAGTCATCTGATAACTTTATGAGGAAGTATTCCATCATCTACTCCAGGCAGCTGTTCAGACAGGTCCCAGGATAGACCCCCCCATTGTGCTGATTTTTACTGGCCTCCAGATACCATATGATCCATTGACCACCACCCTCAGACCCCAATGACCCAGCCTTTTTTTTTTTTTAACCTGTCTGGTTGCCTGTGCACCCAGACCATAGATTGCTGAGCTACTCTTCTTTGACTGCAAGAAAATCAACTTCTTGATCTCATGGATACATATCTTATACTACAATATTACCATAAAGGTTGTCCATAAATCATTTCCTTGCAAATTTATAACATTTCTAAGACAACACAAGAAAAAATAAATTTTCTTCTGAGCATTTTTTCTCAACAATTGCATCCAAATAATTTTATATTAAGACCCCAAAGTTCCAGGTTAAATATAAAGAAAAATTGATGTATTTGCACACTTATTGTTCAGAAATGGGATACAGTAAATTTAGTACTGTTGGAATATGGTCAGCTGATCAGACAGTTATGGATTATATATAAACTTATGGACTGAAGTAGAAAGTTTCTAGGCAATTCTACAATCTAATACTCTAATTCTGCAGTTTGATCTGTAGGGTCAATCACTTGCAGGGATTCAGGAAACAGTTGAAAACAAAATCCTGCAGTGAACACATTTTTATTATTATTCCTTTTTTAAAACAGATTATTTTAAATTTTCCCTTAGGTGCAAGAGGATTTGAGAGCTCTCCTCACTGATGAACGCAGCGTATATCAGGTCATGCTACCTCATCTTCCCTAGCAGACAGCTGAAAGCAAAGCAAGTATGACAACAGCCAAACTGCAAAATTTTTATTACTATACATTCACTTGGACACGAAGAGAGAACCACTCTTCAGCATCTCTCACTTTTCCCTTCAGGGTAACCTATTCCCCTATACAGCAGTCAAGAAAAAGCTGTTTATTCAGAGTACTGAGCAGGATTGTCAGACCATTACTCCAAGACACAAGTATGGTTTACCAACTGCTTAACTTCCCCATTGCCATTATTTTTTAAATCGGTTGGGATATCGGGTAAGAGAAAGGGGAAAAAGAAAGGTGAGTTGATGGATGGAAGGAGGCTGCAACTGGATCACAGTGCCACCGCTTCTCTCCATGCCAACATCTAATGGACAAGACAGACTGTAGAGTCAGGCAAGGGGACTTTTAATCAAAAGTGTAATAATAGGGTTAAATATTAGCATCACTTACATAAAAGCAGTCAAACAGATTCCTTGGGCCTACAAATCTTAGATATTTTTGATGTTTATCTTCAAATGAAATTATAGCATGGATTTCTCTTCTAAGTACTGAAAGCACATCCTTGTGCAACATGAAAAATTAATGAACTGACTTCTGCTTTAAAGGGAGAAAAAGCACTAGAATATTGCCTTTTTTGCGATTGCTGGCCTATTACCTCCTAGATAGCACCTTCTAGTACCAGATTCCAGTAGCTGCCAGAAGCCAGGCACTTGTGATTTCTTCATGTAATTGGTGTTAACCAACTTTTACTGGTTACTCTAACTCTTAATTCATTTCAACAAAGACAGTTTGAAGCACCAAGGGTTAGATACTTGAAATAACACAGTGAAAATATGCTTAGATAGTAAATACCTGACTAAATTCTTTTAATGACAGCCTAAAACAAAAGAAAGGCCCATCACAATAAAATATTATATTCATGCATGCATGCACTACAGGCTATGCAAAATGTGCAAACAGAACTCATGACTGACTCCTGTAGGATGGGCTAGTCTATTTTCTGTTTTGCAAAACTAATATAAATTATCATATAAAGAGTAAAGGCGTAAATTTACTATTCAAAATACATAAGGAGTAAATTATCAAGTGCTAATACTTACCAAAAAAAAGTGTTCATATTTACGCATGTCTCATCTATAATAATTGTTTCCAGAGACAGTAGGGTTTTGTTTTTGTAATATAAAAATAGTATTCCTAGTAAAGGAAATTGTGGAAAAAAAAAAAAAACTATAAGGAAATACTGCCAACTAAAAGGAAAAAAAATTCTAAGAAAAATATTCTGTCTGGTCATTTCCAGTGAAGCCACATGAAAGTATTCACAAAGACTTGTGGAAATGTGCAACGATATTTAACAACCTTTAACAAGCTTCTCCCACTACTCCAAGCAAATCATTACATGAATTTTCATCTTAAACAGAATTTAACAAGAATAATAACTTGATTCAAAATAAGACACAGAAATATAAAGTTAGCTAGAGTATTACTTGCAAGTGAATACGTTACTGTACTTATTGAATACAACACACTGAGACATCCAGTCAATGCAAGACTAAAAAGGTAAACATCACTCCATGCATCTATGCTGTTTCAATTTAAAGTACACAAGTACTCATTTACATGCATTTTAAAAACCACAGTAAAAATGCAATAAAATTCACAAAGTCACCCTCTCTTTCATGACCCAGAAATTCTAAAAAACAAGGAATACGTGAAAAAAGATTAGATTTTTATTTTACGTATATTCAAACATATCTTCATTCAGTCGCACTGATAAAAGTCAACCCTAATTACGACTCTCTAATTACATTCCCAGGATTACGTTCATGACCTCAAACATTTTAAATCTTCTCAAGATGAGGTTATTAATAATGTTTACTGTAACAGAAAACACTGCATGTAAGTTGCAGTCTTGTGTGAAATTTATGGGAGGGGGCAGTGAAATCAGAGTCTGAAACCTGAAAAAGGGAACAAAAACCCCAAAAATATCAATCACCCAGCCCAACCACCCACATCAGTACTTTTGTGCCACAAAACTGCTACTGATACACCTTTTAAGCCAAAAATACCTGTTTTGCCACCACAATAAAGTCCTCAATTGTAAAGATTAAGTGTAAAAGCATCTGGGAATCTTTTTCAGGTTCCTCAATGGAGATTGACCTGACCTGGTAGCTCTCTTCAATATTGACTCTTACGGAGGGGAGAAAGGGACTTGATCGGGAAAATTCAACACCTACTGCCCTTGATGCTGCAGTGAATTGCAGGGAGATAGAAACACACATGCATCTTTCTCCCTGAATGCACTGGTTGGTTTTAGATATGCCTCTTGTAGGGGTTTTACCTAGCCCCTTGCCTACGACGTGAAACAGAATCAAGGGCCATATCCAGTACTGTGACTCTACTAAGCAATCTGTGAGCAAAGTAAAAAACATACTGTTTGGACCTTTTTCTTTATTTACTTATTGTTAAAGCTAAGACAGAAGGAAAATCCTACTGGCTGAAAGACATATGTTAGAACCTGTCAGACAATAATTATGAGTTCTTCTACCATATTCCACATATCAATACTTAACACTAAGCTAAGTAATAGATATTAAAGTATTTCATAATTTAAGCTAACTCCACATTTTTGGGTTTTGGTAATTTTCCCTTACTAGGAATTACTTAGTGCTAAGATTATAGTAGGCAGAAACCATACAGTTGCAGTATTGGTTCCTACTAATATCTGATAATATCACAAAAAAAATCTCACTATAAATAAAACTAAAGCCTATCAACATGTAAGCTTTTGCCAGTTTATTTAAGAGTCTGACAGTATGGCTGGCCTGCAGTTCAAAGTGCTGATGAAAGAGTTACGCAGACTAGGCTGTAACCACTTCAAATGGCACAGCTCTGTCCCAAAGATGTATGAATAAGTTCTAAGATAAGCAGTCACGTTTCTCAGTATTAGGTACAGTCTTACCTCTACGGTTTTCTTGAATATCAAAAGTATTCTAAGTATCAAAAAATATCTTTTTTTTTTGTTAAAGAGACCTGTGCTAAAATATCTGAAATATGTAACTGAGCAAGAAAAACTTAACATCCGATTTTCATCACCTCAAGTATTTTCAGGAGAGGTATATTATTTCCAAGTAAACCTGAAGAAGGTAAAGACAGTATAAATATATCATAGGTAGTGTGAGCATACACAAGTTATTTTCACAGCGGAATGATAATCACAAACAAGAGGTTTGGTTTAGGAAATTTCAAAACCATTCCTACTGAGGAAAATTCACGCAGTAATGAGCACCACAAGCTCCAGAGCTCCGTTCTAAATGAACACGAGCAGGCTGGTCACAGGCTTTCATGAAAGCATGCTCTCCGCAATTTGGTCAGAAGTTTCAGAGTCAAAATCCCTGCTTGTTAAAACTCATTAAATCCCATTCTTGTCAACTTTTAAACAATTCTTCTTTTTATTATATGTCCCTGCATCAAATACAGATTGAAAAGTCATGAAAAAAATTGTCAATAAGTATGCAAGAGCTGAAATCTCAGCATCAAGAATAACCATTTTCTCTTCCCTCCTCCTCCTGTCACATCCCAGGCTGCAAGAAGGAGGTGGCCCACAGAGTTCCTGTGGCAAGCTGTGGCCCAGCACTGCTCCTCTGGATGCGACGCAGCTCTTTCTCTTCCAGGAAAGCCACAGGCCAGTCAGACCATGCTGGGACAACAAAGCCACACAAAAAATCCCACTTCAAGACCCTGTTGCTTTTGCAGTACAGAGAAGTCACACATTAGGAGAGCATTATTCCAAGACAGATCTATGCATTAGTGGCCTCGAACCTCTTTCACAGGATCACAGAATCTTCATGGTTGGAAGGGACCTCTGAGATCAAGTCCATCCCAAAGAAGACACCTTGACAGTTGCAATGAACCCTGCTTGTAAGGAAATGCAAGCTCTAAAGGGGAGTAGGAATATAACTGATATCATCAAGAACCTGTTGCAGTTTTTGTTTGTTGGATGTCAGTGTGACAAACCTCACACAAACAACTGTTCCTAAACAAGTGGTGATGAGTCTGAAGTCTGCTGAAGTCAGAGTGTGTTTCAAGAGATGCACATGGATTCCTATTCTTTGGGAGTAGGATACTCTGCAGGAAAACTTATTTTCCTAGTATCACACAGTAGCTATATTTTTTTTCCTGCAAACAGTACGGTTAACCACCAGGAAACAAAAAGTCTTGTCCAAGTTGAGCAAAGTAAAAGTGAGCAGAAAGTCCAGCACGCCATAGGTAATACTATCAACAAAACTAATTAAGAAATTTGCTAAGGAATAAAAATTACTACTGAAAAATGTTTCAAAGTGCATCAGAAGTTGAAAGCTCATAAAAAGTGGCAAGGACAATGGACAAAGGTAAAATGATCGCTCAAGAGCTGCAAAAGTAAGAATTTTCTATATTATTGTTCCCTAGAGAGGTGCCTGGGAAAGTTCCCAGAACAACACTGTATTTTGGAAGGGAAGATACAGAAGATTTCAGAACAGGAAAATGAAAGTATCAAACCACCAGGACCAGGCAGCATTATTCCAATAGTTCTGTGGTGTTACAGAGCTAAAAATTGTGGGTTTCACTTTCTATCCCTGGAGATAATCAACAGGTTACTGGAAAAATGAGCAAATATTTCACATTTCATAGATTTTTAAGACCACTGAAGTTATCCAGAATTTTTTCCCTGCATGTAACAAACTCAGAGAAAATGTTGAAGTACGTGACTAATAACCCAGCAGATAAATAAATTATACAGAAAAAGAATGAGAAAGGCTTCTTTTCCACAAGATCATAAATCATCCATCTATAACAGTTTTCAACAAAAGCAAATGGACATACTGAATACAACAATACAATTTAATTTTCAAAACCAAAAATCTTTTAGCAAAACCCCTCAGTTCAACTAAATTGTCATGGTATAGGATGACAGCTCTTTTCTAGACTAATAACCATTTTTGAAAAACAGGAACAAATAGTTAGTTTTCCTCAATGATTAGAGGATCAGAAATAATATTCGCAAAGATCTCTGCTGTGATTTGTGCACGTGTAGTAGGGGCTGACTGATGGCCAGTTTGGTTTTGTTTTCTACAGATTTCTGTATACATATCCAAAAATGTTCAACAGTGAATTGGCCAAGTCTATGGATGATAAGGTATTTGGAACAGCCAATGCTACAGTCTTTTGTGACAGTATATGAAAGGGTCCACAATACCAAGTAACCGGGTAACAAAGCATCACGATTCCTGAGAAGTGGAAACTATAGCGAATGAGCAAAATGTAATGCCAAATGCATATGCAATAACAAACTGCATTATTACCAATCAGAAAAGAGAATCTGAAATGTGTTTCACTTTAATGTGCCGTAACCACCAGGAAAAAATTTCAAAGGCTTAGAACTATTAAGAAAGGAACTGGCAGACACACACATTAAGACTTGGCATTTTGGTCCTTGCAGTTCAAAAAGATACATTTGAACTAAAAGTCACAAACAACAGTATCCAGAGGCTTGGAAGAGCTTCTGTACAAGAAAGCAGTATCAGAGGGGTTTTCTCCAGCTTGGAATAAAACACACTCTAGGACAAGAGTAGGACAGAGATCTACATACGTAACAACAGAATCAATAATATAAATGCAGAATAATTCGTTATTTCTGATAAATATTAACTCGTGAATACTATATAAAATGATTGTGCATAGGTATAAAACATACAGAAGTCTTTCACGAAACATAGTGAAACTGCAGGATGCATTGCCATGGACTATTATGAAGGAGAACAGAACAATGAGCTTAAAAACTTTCAGACAAAGTAATGGGGGAGAACCTTCAGATATGAAAAGACAAAAAAAAATTCCAGCATCCTTGTTAGCTCAATGGGATCCTACTGTTGTAGAAGCCTCTTAAACCTGGAGGAGCATATGCCAATGTACTCATCAAAAGCAGCAAGTGTGTCATTTCATGAAATCTTACACTCCTTCCCAACCTATCCAGGGCCAATTACTGGACAATAAGATTGATCAACTTTTATTCAGAGCTTGGATCTCAATATTTCCATTGCTATTCAATGAAAGTATCACAAAGGCATCAGGAAGCCAAGACTTGTTTACACTGTCCTCCCATAAACCTCATGTGACCATGGAAAGTAGCTCAACTATCAATGGTGTAACATTTCTAGTTGTAGCAGAATTAATAGATCTATACCCATTTATCCGTTGCACTGCTAAATTTAAATTTAACGTTTAAAGCACAGCCTTCCAAAATTCATGGTTCCCATAGCAGTAGAGCAGATACTTTAGGGAAGTGGAAGACAACACATACAGAGTCATAAGAACCCAACCTTGCAGAAATTTACAGTCAGCTTTTTGCCACTACGTTGAAATTTAAACAGCAAGTTATCCTAAGGATGTCTCAGCAGAAACCATACACCTTATCTGCACTCTCTCTCTCTTACTGGTGTCTGAAATATGTACATTCACTTTGCAAATCTTATTCATGCATTTCTTTATTGAAGCTTAAGTAGTTTGTTTTCTCCCCTCACTCTGCATCAGTGCTGACAGAGAATAACCTCACCCTCCCAAATGAGAAAATCCAAAGAAGGGGGTAACTCTTAAGAAAATGAAATGTCAGGTGACTCAGTTTAGGTCACTCCATTCTTACTTTATTCAGTGCAAGACATAAAATACTGTGAAACTAAAATTGAAGAGGTATGTTCTTTTCTGACACACTTGAAATTGATAATCTGAAGAGAGGAGTAATGAAGTTTCCTTCTTTGAACACACTTCAGAAACCACTACTACACTCAGTCCCTAATTTAATTAAGGTTTCCACTGTAGTATTGCTTTTGCAACCCACAAGTAAGGTATATCCATAATAGGTAAAATAATGTACATAAAAATGCTGTTACCTAACTCATCACAGTAAATTAATACTTTAAAAGGAAAGCTTATAAGCACTATCATATTTAAGCAATAAGACGTAAGAGGGTGTGCATATGCTGTAATAATGACACGCCTTAATAATACAAGAAGTATGTCATTATTATCCTGTACTACACACCCTAAAATGCTTCAGATCACATCTATGCATTTAACAAATGAAATTAGGATACTTAGAATAGATGCTATTTTAGTGGCTGATAATCTCAATGTTTCATCAAAAAAAAAAAAAAAAAAGGCCCATAAAACATGCCACAAAAAATATTCCTGCTCAGGTAACCATTTCTAACAATTTATCATCAAATCACAAATACGGACTGCTAAAATATACTCATGATACTCATGCCAATGAATGCATCCACCATTCCTACAAAAAGCAGGATTAAAAAAAAAAAGGAAGGAGAGCCAGTGAAAAGGATGTTGTTTTCTAGAATTTTGAAGTGTTCTTGAAAGCTTAATGGTGAGTTTTAAAAGATAAGGTGCAGCTAAAAACATTTAAGTAGGCTCCCAGGTTTTTTTTTTGGTTAAACTGTTTGTGTCTTTCCATTTTAACAACCCAAGAAACGGTTTAATAAAACCAACCCACTTCAGTTATTTCCATTACTTCACAGTCTGAACTCAGGGACCAAGAAGCTAAGTGGCTTTAGCTGAACTCTTCCGCAACAGCACTGTCCTACTTGCAGTCTAAACCCAAAGTCAGCATAAAAATCTGACATTGAATTACATTTTTCTTAATTATAACATTACCCACCTTGGAAGAAAACTAAAACATTTTAGAAAAACTTATTATTGAACACTTGACTGGACACTAACTACTTAGCCTTTGCCACACAAAACACAAACAAAATGATGTTTGTGGCAGCCAAAATAAACAAAATCTAATACTGATACGCCTTCATCTTAAACATACTGAAATGTATTTAAATATTTATCAGATATGACTCCAAAGAATTTATTACTGCAATAAACTCCACAACTTACTTTCTTCAGCTGAGGCATACTATTACAAAAAACTAACATCAACAATGTTTCATGCACGATCAAACTTGACAAAACGATTGCTATTTAATGGATTTCCATTCATTTAATATCTCTTTGGTTATATAATTGGAAACATTTTCCCAATTCATGTGAAGTTCTCAGTTGTATTACCAAAGAACAAAGAAAACTGTAGATATTAATTTATTATAATATTACTAAATGGTTTCCCAACTACACAGTTGGAGATGCTGCTAATTTTTCAGATGAAAGACATTCAGACACAAAACGACAAAAAAAAAATCCTTTTAAGTAAAAATATTAAAGTGGAACAGGAAACAACTCTTGAATTTTAAAATAGAAAACTTTGAAGACATGCTTATATAAATAATGCAGCCATAACCTAAACCCGCAACAATTGACTTTTCTAAGCAATTTTTGTTAGTTGGTGCAAATATGATAACTCACTGTAGATGCTCAAAAGCTTCTCATATAGATATTGCTGGTGCTAAGACACTCTGGTCATACGAGCGCAATATCTAAATGGGGGGTCAGGGGAGAATGTATTCCACACCCACTTCTGGAGAGACCTTGCCAATTCCTCTGTTATTTGTGAGAAGGAGATCAGATTCAATATAGAAGACGTGAAACAGATATGAAAATAGTCTAACAACAAATCTTAAAAATTGAAAATGCCAACAAGTCTCTACAAGTATATTACTGGGCCAGAATGAAGGAAAATCGTTGTGAAATAAGCTTTTCTGGTATGTGGTTATAGCTAATAATCATGAGGTGATGCCGAGAACTAGACAAATCTGGTATTCGAAGAATGTTAAAAACATTGAGGTCACAAATGCACACTGTAACTTTAGTACTCACTTCTTATCCCACTATTTTGATATTAAATCTAATTCATTCTTCATTCTAAGCTTATAAGCCATGATTTTAATGAACATCTCTCTTTTCCTCATGCTGTAACACATGTGCAAAAGGAAACAATACAGTTAAAAATGAAGTGAGTTTGATTTTGTGTATGCTGTTTACAGAAGGAGAATAATGCTTGGCTTTAAAGTACTACATTATAACATGGATTTTTCAGTAAATTTCAAAAACAGATATTCTCTCTAGGACCGAAGTTTTGTACTTGTTTATTTCTCTCAGAATAAAAGAACGTTTCTTGCAGTTTTAGCTCACAGGGAAACCTAAGCTAAAGCACTGGGCATTTTTAATACTAAAAGCATATTCGCTCGATTATAATCCAGGTAATACACTGCCTCAATCTACACAAAGTATTTACCTAATCTGACCTTGTCCCACCAGCTTGTTTTAGAGACACACTAGAATGGATTTGGGCTTAACTGCCTTTCCTTAGCTAAAGGGATAAAACTTCAAGTTCTGAATAGGGGGGAGGCGGGACCAGAAAGTTAAAGCCAGTTCTTATATTAAATTCCTCACAATTCATTGCAGAATGACAACAGGAATATTAGTTAGCAGCTCAGTAAAACAGCAGATCATTTTATTTGGGGGTGGAGGCGGGTGTTATTACATGTAATTTATTACATTAAAATTGCTTTATTCCTATTTTTATGTATATACTGGTTGCTTTAGTTCAAATAACTTGGCAAAGATTCAAGTCAGAATATGTGTACTTTTAACAAAAAGAAAGAGGGACGTTTTTTACTTGAGGATAACGGAAAACCTGTTCAGTATGTGTGTGTGATCTGTTTTTCATATCTCCTTTTGTTGACATAAAATATGGTTTCTCATGAAGGTTCAGGAACCAGCCCGCGCAAGGAAAAGAAGAGCAAGTAGTCTGAGGACACCTGTATGACAAAACCTGGACAGAAAAGTTTCTTCAAAGACTTCAGTTGTACCTTAGTTAGATACATAAATCCAAAAAGATGGGGATAGAAAAATTCTCCTCAGGACCATAACATCATGATCAAGTTGGTCCTTTTAATGCTGGGGGGAGGGAGGGGAAAGGCTGGCATTTAAGGTTTTGTTTCTTCTTTTTCTTGAAGTCACACAAAATGGAGATAGGTAGTGCAATATCAATATTTTTACACTAGGGAAACATGTGGAGCTTAGTTGACATTTCAAAGTCTACCCATTTTTTTTTAACCCCCAAGGGAAAACACAGTAGCTAAAAGAAACAAACAAACAAGACTGATACAGAAACAAAGAAATCTGGTAACAGTAAAAGTTGTATCAAAACAAAGATAGTCGGGATGTTGTACAGAAGGTGATAGGGAATGTCACGTCCTATATTCTCAGCTTGCATTAAAATCTGCAAGATTTGTGATATTTGGTTAGGGAAGCTCTTGAGCATAAGTTCCAAAAGTCATTCAAGAGAAGATTTGGGTATCAATGTTCTTCTTCTTTTCCTAGGTTCATTCTGCAGCTCAGATTTAATGAGCTGCAGGCCGGGAAAGAACTACAAACTGTAAAAGGATCATCCTACAAGTAGCATGAACTGCAACGAAAGCCTGAACTGCCTTATCTCTAAATCTGTGACATTTGGGGCTTCAGAGATCCATACTAGAGGCCAGTTCAAATGCTCAGTTTATTATCTATTGCTGATACAGAAATAAAACTCCTTTATAGTTCATCCTGGTGTTCATTACAGCTAAATGAAAGCACCTGTTCAAGTGATCCTATGACAGCATATCCTTGAAAAACATAAAGAAACTGCAACCAAACATACTCTCTCTTGGAAACATTAAATAAGGCTGTAACACCTAAAGGATCAGATGGTAGCATCTTAGTAATTTGCCACTTCAGGGTTTGGCCTGTGTCAGTTTATTTCTGACATTCACACAGAACTGAAGACAGAAAGAAGAAAAGTCTTGCTTGGATAAGTCCAGGTAAACTGCTGACAAAATCATCGGTTCCGCAATGCTGGTGCCATACTCAGAATTCTTTATAGAAGCCATGTTTATGGCAGATCCCCACTCAGGAGAATTTCAACATGAAGACAAAAATTCTTCATCAGTGACTAGCCGTAAAATAAGCACTTACAAAATAGATCTGAATATATTTATATTTTTCTTCTTCCTCTTAACATAAATTGTATTTTGCATATAAGCATAGATTATTTCTTTACTCTTTTACTTCACTATAATTACAATCAAATTGCGTAAAATTACTATTTATTGACCTTTACTTAAAATAAGGACATTTCTTCATTAAAACTCTCATAAATTTACAAATCACTACTAAAAATCAGGGTATCAGAACCATATCATAAATTACTATGAAATAATACAGGAGGAATATTGCCATCTAAATAGCCTAGTTCCCTTCTTGTATCTTCTAATTTGCAAGTACATTCATAACTTTTTTCTTTGAATCTACAAATACTAGGTTTTGTATAAAAGTAAACAATATGTTACATGTTATTAGGAAATAGCCAGAAGAGTCTAAAAAGGCTGTACAATGACAACTGAAAGATCTGAAAGTGGTTTTGCCAATTCCATGCAATTATTCAAAAGACAGCATCAACAGGCTATACTGAAACAGTATTAAGTAGTCTTTGCTTTATAAACAAACAATCCAACACCCCCAACCTCAGGATTTATAAATTCAACTTCTTTTGACACTGAAGTTAGTGATAGGGCTTGAAGCCAACATGCTGCCTTTGAAAAAAAAATAAAATAAGAAATTGGAAATAAGCCTCCAAGTCCTTTCCTTAGGACTCTGCACGGAACACTGTCAGTCAGACACTAAACCGCTGCAATCAGTCCCTTTCTCCCCAGGCCAGCATGAGTGTTTGTGCCAGGTGTATGTCTAAACCACCCAGGTGCTCTGCCTGTATGGAGTCCAGAAAGGAAAACCAGGAGATAAAAAAATTGGAAACTTTCTTTTTCCCTTTATATTCGATTTTTTTTTTAAATGAACACAACTAGGATATGCCTTTTATAACATATTAGACATGAGTACTTATACTGTATGTATGCATCACAAGGGTTTTCGACTTCTTCGAAGAAGTCAAGCTTTAAAAGAGCTGAGACGATTTAAGCCAGCAGAAGAAACCTGCATCATACATGACAATTTATACAGAGAACAAATCAAAAAGTTGGTCAAATTGGGGGAATATCATTACTTACAAGTCCTACCTATTAGAAATTCTTGGCATGAAAGGTATCAGCTTTAACAAAACACAAACCATTAACAAATTTATCCGAAAAATGTAAAATAGCCTTTATTTTCCATCAGTCTGTTTTCTTGAACTATTAGAAAGCATTCCAAACTGATTTACAGTCATAGGAATCAACTTCACAGATAAATTATTTCTGGATTCCCAGAACACATCCAATGACCCAGTTCAAATTTCACAATCTTGTATTCAGCCCAGTGGACTGTATTTGATTAGATGCACACTATCTGCCTTTCTGCTCCTTCACGCAACCCTAGAAAAAATAGCTCTGTGACAATTGGATATATAGTTATAAATTCAACAGACAACAGTCTTGCTTCCTGGCTCTCCAAAACGACACAAATTCTCAGCTCCCCACACAAACACCCAGAGAAACCAAACCAAACAAAAACCCCCAGAAATTTCAGTAAAAAAATTGTCTAAATTGCAGCACTTCAAGCATAAAAGAAGTTTCAATTTCTTACAGAAGGCTGAAAACATTTATCTGTAATAATAAGCTGAAACAAAACATGGGAATTTGAAAGAACAAATTGGTGAGTGGTTCTGAGGTAGTTCCCTTCGGTGGCTTAATGGATTGTTACATTTGTCCCAAGTTCCATTTTCTCTCTTCCTCTCTGATAGCTACAGGAACCTGATGCGACAGTGACAAAAAAGAACTTTAAGAAAAAGCTTGCTGTAGTTACAAGCAAGGACAAACACCTGAAAGTCACGCCTAAAGACCAGATCTCATCTCTCATAGTAATTCACACCTATTTCTTCACTCGGCACCGCTCCAGTTTGGTGTCTTCCCAATGAGTTACTACCATTTCTCTCTGCATCGAACAAACAAGCAGAGAGATAGACAGCCAAAGCCTTAGCTTTTCAGGTTAACAAAGCTAAAAAGCACCTCAGGAGAACATCCAAGCTATTCCCCTTTTCATGCTACACTATTAGCCTCACACAAATCATTCCTCAGGTATCTGGTAGTAAGAACAAATAATACTGCTCAATAATTTCATTCTAAGTAGAGTGAGCTCCACCTATTTAAATGTTTCTGTTTACGCCAAATATTTGCTATAGTATCCATGCCTGATTACTCACCTTGTTCTCAAAGGACAAGGAGGACAGTTTACTCTCTTCCTTTTATTTATCCAAAGACTTCTCATGTCTAACTTCTGGCCACCTCAGAATAGCGTTTACCTTTCTCTAAAAGCTAAACTTCCTTGATTCATGCTTAGCACCAGATGCACCACTCGGGTTTGCCAAGACGAAGGATGGGGAAATGCCAACACTGGTATATTACTGACTTAGACAAGGACAGTCAGCTGCATATGACAAGAAACAGTTGGAAAATAGTTTTCTATAATAGCAGAACTGAATGCTACAGTGCACATCAATACACCTCTATTTATTTCTGTGTATTTGGGACATCAAAACAGTGCTGTAAACTCAGAAGGTACGGCACGTTTGGTACTTTTAACTGACTTATGAGGGTACACTGGTTTGTGTCTTTCTGGACAAATTTCTCTTTTGCTGCTTGTATTCCAAACTTGTACAATTTGTCTTCATATAGAACTATTCTGAAATAATTTTCAAGGATGATGACTCCAAAGTGGAATAGGTCACAAGGAGTAAAGAACCCCTTTGGATGTTAAGAAGCTATTCAAAAACATACATCCCTTTCATGTCATGTACTGTGTTCACCCAATTAACTTTCAAACATAAAAAAAGAAATTTGCATAAAGAAAAAGCACATGCATAATGATTTTTATTTTCAAGGAAAATAAAGCTGAAAAGATTTAAAACTTGAAAAGTTTCACATAATTTGTGCTCAAAAAAATTAAATATAATAGGATTTCCACTCTTAAGTTTTAGTTTCTAGACATATAGCCTGTTTTGATATCATGTGTTTGAGATATATGTTGCTTTCCCTTTCTCATCTAGACCACTTCTTAGTTCCTCTATATAAACATGAAAAATGTTCAAGTGTCCACACTGGGTACATACAGATAATAGAATAAACAGATAAGGGACAAAACCTTTAGAGTGAAACATACTAGCACAAAAGCGTTTATTCCAAGGGTATTACACACTCTAGTCTTGTACCCTGTGAAACTGGAGAGCACAAAGAATGCTCCATAATCCTGCAGATCCTCAGATCTCAGAGAAGCACATGGGGAGAGAAAAATGCTGCAACTGTGTGAGAACCCCGTGTCAGCTGGACACAGGCAAATAGAACTGTTGAGGGGAAGAACTACAGATCATTCTTATAGAAATGTCCCTCTTGCAGTCTTTCCTTTAAGTTTTAAAGAGGATGAGAAAAACGTATGGAGAGGTAATACAGAGTCCGAGTCACACACAAAACTTAGGTGGAAAACACCGCCTTGTGCAGCCAAGGATTACTCATGGAGATGATAAATACCAAAAATGAAGAAAACCACCCCAAATCACTCTAGGATTCTAAAAACATGTCTACTTCTTAAGAAAGCTTATAAAAATGGCTTTCTCCTCCAGAAGATTTAAAAATAATTTTAATTTTAAAATATTTGGGGGGGGGTATCTTAAAATGCTTGGGTAATTACACTAAGGTTACACTTCAATACACTTTTTTAATAATCTCCATGGAAAGATTACAGAGTTGAAATTTCAAACAGGTATCACAGCAAGATTTTAACATTTTTTCTGAAGTGTTCCATGTATCTTTTTTTCTATCTGAAAACAACAACAACAAAATAGATAAAACATATTAATTATACCCTTTTGCAGTATTTAGTCAAGTAAGACCAAGTTTTGCTACACAAGAACTACTTGCAAGTCCTTAGCTTTTGATATAAAATTATTTTACCCCACAAGGGGTCCAAAATCCAGGAGCTACAATCCATTCAGTAAAAGCAGTGGGATTCTAAAACCAGAATATTTATATTTTACAGTACAGCAGAGATGTTACTGTGAAATACAGCACATGGTACACTGAATTTCCATTGGAGCCTAATATAGACAAGTTAAAGGAATACAAACTGAGTCCATAATATAACTCCCATAAAGTTAGCTGTACTTTTGCTATCATCTGTTTTCTACTAACTGCCAAAAGAACCTGTACTGCAATATAATGAAAATGAAAGAACACAATGCATTTAAGTACATCACTGAGGTCTGTCATGCGGCTGTTCATTAAATAATTACATATGCAATAGTTCTTGAGACATAAAAGAAGTTAGAGGGGACAGAGGAAAAAAGCTCACAAAACCAAAACCTCTGCAGCTGACCAAGTGCCACTGAAGGTTAAAGGGATGCTGTAGGCAACCCTTTATTCAGATCCTTAAAAGCATTACTGTTGCAGAAAAATTGGCTTACAGATCAGCTAGCTAAGACTGAAGCATTTAAAGATTAACCTCCTTAAAACTTTAATCACTTCAGACTTTAACTGGCTAATCTGCAACCCAGTTTGTCTCTTATGTCTTGTTTTAAGTAAGTAGTGAACTGTTTAAGTATTGGATTTTTTTGTAGAAAACATGCCTTATACCAAAGTGGGTAAAACAAAAATAACCCTAAATGATTAGCACTGGAATCTTAAAACTACTACTTTTAATAGCATGTGCAATGATTTTCTGAGATTCTGTATTGGGAATCTCCAGAAGTTTAGGAGTTCACTACTTTAAAATATGAGTTACTTTAAAAGTATCTTTAAGTGGCTGACAAAAATTCTGTTTTTCAATGTAATATTGAATTAAATATTTTTCAGTTCTTCTCCGCGACCCAATTGTGAAGCTCCAATGGTAGTGTATATTCACTTAAGATTCAGAGGTATAGCTGTCACTCATAAGTTATGTATATCAGCGTGCAGTGGAAATCTGTACAGGACTACACAGTTGGGTTTTGTCGAAAGATTGACATTGGTCAAATACAGATGTTTTGAAAATACATAAATATCATTCTTTACTGTGATTTCATTTTTTTTCACATCTCAGGTTAGTTGTAATTTGAAAGTTGAATTTCATAAAAGACATACCTCAAATCTATTTAGAAGTTCGTATCTGGAATTGCTCAAAGGTTCGCAAATGTTAAGATCTACAGCAAAGATAAGGCTCTACACAAAGCAGGAATATGTTATTCCAACAACACCAACTCCTCCTCTGCTGAGATGAAGCAGGCATCCTACCGGATCTCAAAGGGACACATACTGCCTTGCTCCAAAAGACTTTCTCTTAGTATCATAAAACGTGTTAGATATCTTCAAAGGATTGTATTAAGTAACAGTTATTACAGTTAAATTTTATAATTTAAGTAATTATTTGGATAGGTGATTAGCTTGTCTAGAAATGTATGTTCATTTCTATACTTGCATATACTTGAAATGAAATTACTAATTCATGACACTACTACTACTACTACTAACAGCATTACAAGTTATAGTGGAAAATTTTCTTCCCTGCTACTCACAATCTGCACAAACACATTATATCTATTTTAAACTTAAGACAATGTATCTGTGTCTAGTTATGACTTTCATTGGCCTAATTAACATTAGCCTCCTAACGCTGAGGAATGCAGTTGACAGTTTAGCTAATTTAGCTCCAGGACAAAAATGAGTTTACAGTGTAACATTACATACCAAAGCTTCCCTCTTTGATGTGTAACTACTTGTGACTAGGAAGGTATACAGCAGTATTAAAACCGGATTATAAATAAGAAAAATATGCAGAAATATGAAGCTAACATTCAGCCAACAGCTCTCTCAATGATTCCTTCTACAAGCAAGAACAAGAAGTTTGATTATCCTAATTGTAAACTGCTCTATATATCTCAGCTGATTTCAGGGGGTTATTTTTAAACTTAAGCTGTATCTGTGTAAAGCTGAAATAACTGGTCTGAGACAAACTATGGACAATACCCAAATGTGTTAATTTAAAGTGTCATGAGAGGCAACAAATTGGTACGTTCTAACTGCATTCTTCTGAAAAGCAACGACTTAGATGTTTCTCTGAGCCAAATAGTTTATTAACTTTAAGAACGAGTATAAATCTTTCTTTACTCCTCAAAGTCAGCTTGCTTCCATGAAACCTGAGGAACCTCACGTTCACTTGTATTTGTCAGCAAACTGCAGGTGGACTGCTGCTTGCCAGTAAACTGAAGATGCTCAGATACTAAGCTGAAATTACAAAAAAAATGTTTCCTATATTTCTCTTGAATAGCCTGCAGAAGTTTCCAGCAAATGGAAAAAGAGCGTCTTATTGCTTTTGAAGTAAGCAGTAAGTTTATTACTTATCAGTCAATATGAATGATATATAATATTAACAAAAATGTTACATCACACTATTTAACAAATGGTATAAAAAAAGTTCTGGGGCCCTTACTAGCTACTGTAATGATCAATAAGCCATTGCAAAAAACTTCAGATACGTTTCACAGCAATTTGCACGTGGCTCACTTAGCACAGTTTCTGTATTCAATTATAAACAGAACAAAGTTCAAAGCTGTGAAGCCATTAGAGAAGCGGCAAGTGCGAAGAGCATAAGACTAAGAAAAATCTCTTTAGGTAACTTGATGAGACCCTCTAAGAAGATACACTGACTGAGACCTACTGACAGTATCTGTCCTTCGACAGAGAATCGTGGCTTTGCTCACTTACCACTGACAACCAGAAGACACACCATTTCTTTAACAAGACAAACAAAAACACTTCAATAAAATTTCGTAAGTATATTTCTGTGGAATTTTGGACAATGTGTTTATTCCATAACTTCTGTGTTGGTTAAGTAACTCTTAATCCTTTAATACAGAATATATATACACTACATATAACTCTTCAATAAAGTTCAAGCTTCAATTACATTTTATGACGACCCAATTCTCCACATATTTGTGTCAAATTAACGAAACTACAAATATAGTCAAGGGTAAAAGTTGAAATAGGGTCATCATCTTTCCCATATAATTCCTAGATGTTTTCAAATGATCCCTTTTCATTCAGCCATGGGCAGGTCCATTAGGCACAGGTTTTCCCATGTTAGCCCATTTTTCAAAACTAGGCTCAACAAAATGAAAAATGTTATTTGCAGTAGTTTTATTATTTAACTTTAAAATTACCTGCACAACTCCTCTCTCTACGTTGTTTTAATTTACGCCTCAAAAACCTGATCACCTGAATTCCAAGCCCAGAGACATGGGGGACACGCAGGCTTGGAGAAAGATAAGAGCCTTCCATAAAAGTCTCAAAGGATTTTGTCTATTAGGTTTTGGCTGAAGTTTGGACTAATGGCATCTCTAAAAGCCATGGAGACCACAAGGGGTCCAAACAGTTGTTTTCCATGTTAACATATTAAAGCCTGGGGGTGGGCATCAGTCTGCCATTATTTCCCCCCAAATTTGTCTCATAAAACGCCATTAACACATGAACAGGAAATCAACTACCAGATCATATCACCCACTAGATGCCAAGATAAATTATCTTATTCAGCCTATACAGGCAAATAATTCACTTTACAACAGAGTAGGTGGTGGGTGGGGAGGGCAGTGATATCTTCACCAATCTTCAGCCAAACATCTCCACGATTCATGACAGTAGGACTAACTTTTGACAGAAGACAAGACTCAAAAATCAAATCTCACTTCAATACATCACTGAGCATAAAAAGCTTTGGCCTTTTTTCCTTCATAAAAACAGAGTGAAGAGAGCTTGCAATGTTTTTCAGATACAAATAATTGGGATTTTTTCTATTTTTCCATCTCAGAGAAACCATATAATTCCATAAAGATTCTTCACTCAAAGGATAGGAATTTAACCCAAATTATTCATAGTGTTATTCATAAATATGTTTACCTTCATCCTCATATATATATGTCAACTATTCTGTTCTTAACTTCTTTCTTCCCTCCACCTCCTCCAGCCCCAGTTTGTCTATTACTCTCTTAATAATATTAAAGCTGCTCTTAAAATGACAAACAGAAAACCGTAACACATCTTTTCTTTTTTCCTTTCCATGATCCATGAATTAATGTTGATTCACATTGCACTCACCCAAAACCTTGAAAAAAATAATCATACAAAAATCTGAGTTTAAGTAATTTGCTTTAATACTTCATCTTTGCAACATCTCCAACTCCTCAATCTTAATTAATTAAAATTTTATTATACCATTTGGGAAACAAATCAAAATTTTGCTAATTTTGCCAACTGGCCAAATAGATGTTCTTAACTTTTAAGTCATCAGATTTCATTTCACTTGGGAAGTTTAAAGTCTTAATGGCTTTGCCTAATGAGCCATTTGAGAACTGATACAGAAATAATGTTTTGTTCAATCAAGAAAAAAAAAACTTCCTTTAGAAAGGTGTTTCTTATAGTGCTAACATCCTACTATTAAGCTTGAATGGCAAATAACGTTTCGTACAGATATATCACTTAAGAAGCTTCACTGCTTTAAGAGAAGCTCTGATCATTTATTACAAAACGTCCCTGGAAGTCAGACACCTTACTTTCTTTGAAATAGTTAAGGAAGATTTCTATGACAAAACTCAGTACGACTCAAACTCTTGCAGTTGTTTAAGGCAATAGCAAACCATGTAGCTCAACCCCTAAAGAGTGGTTAAAAAAAGAAAACATCCCTAAGCCTCTAATGAACTACAACTGTGTGTACTATATTAAAAAGCCACTTATCTGAACTCGGTCAGCAGTTATCAAGCCCATGCTGGCTAGGCATGTATTAAGCAGAGAATTACCAGTTAGAGCAAATAGCAATTGCTATACAGAGTGGTATAATGTTGTAACAGTAGTAGAAACACTTGAGAGAAAGCAGGAGCTTCCACTGTTTCAGCATAGCACTACATTGCCAAATGTAGTATTATGCAAGTGTACCACAAACACTGTAACTATCCATCACGTGCATCAGAAATAATGCTTACACCAGTAATTAATGTATGACATCCCCCCAAAACATAAGGCTTATGCTTGACTATGAAGAAATGAAAACCGCACTGTTGAAGAAAACGAGCAATCAGTCGCGTACACCAGCACACAGCGAATAACACAAACCTCTGCTACATCAGACAGCAAGCAGTAAGCACCAAGATCCCATCCCCTCTCTTCTCTGGAGAGGACAAAACATGGCCAATTGCATGCTATGACTCAGCAAGTGAGCTGAACGTTGACTGAAAGGTACCACACACTGGTAAAAGCTTGCTTTATCTGCCTAACAAATTCAGTAAAGAGTCTGTGTCTTTCTCCTCTGCAGCTGATTTTGTCCCACAGTACAAAGACTTGTATTGCAACATTTCCTAGAGGCCTTCTTCTCTAGCTCTTCTCTAGCCCCAGAAGTTGCCAAGTTTACAGCAGTAAAAGTTTCACTCTGACTTCTCAGAAATCTAATTTGCATAGTATGACCACAGTATTTCATTTATCTGCAGGATTTTTAGAGTCCCTGATCCCGATGAGTAAGATATACCTTTTCATTGCATCTCACATCATGAGACCAAGGAAGAGAACAAAGTGGTACTTGATGAATTCTCAAAAAGGGCTTTTCAATTAGATCACTGTACTGCCCTGTTCAGTATCACAAGTACTGAGTAAAGACAGGCCATTTTAATTAAGCCAGTTTATTGGCATATTATTTTTAATTCTTTTTTTCATCTACAATATACAAATACACGCTTGTATTTATTTGAACATGACAATGAAAAGTCATTTGCCATCTGAAGGATCCTTCTAAAAATGTAGTCAATGATAAAATTACTGGCACAAACATTTGTATTAAATGCACTACTTCTAAATTTGCAGCAGACTTCTTCTGTATTCTAGGAATACCTACTTAGTGGTACCAACCAGAACAAATTATCTTCTGTTAGCCAAAATTATTCTTCTTAAAACTGTTATCTACTCAGATAATTTCTACTCATCCCCTGACAGGTTAGACAGTACAGATCATTTCATGAAGTGAGATGTATCTTCCAACTGTATGTGAAAGAAATCCTAAAAATTACAAAATGTAATGTAAACTTACCAACTCTATTCCCTGTGGAAAAGGAGTGTCTTCCCAGTCCTTCTGAGGAAATCTTTGTATTATTTTTCCCAAACCTTCTGTTGGGCCTGCTGAAAGATAAAATTCAATTACTTAGAGGCAAACTGGTGGAATTTAAATCACCACAGATTTCAGAATGTACCAAATATTAGGAAATGTTTTGCCACAAGAGGCAGAACAGGCTCCTCAAATGCGTTTTTCAAGCCATATAATAAATAGCCTTAATATTCTTCAGCAGTAACACAAGGAGTCACTACAGGAAATGAAGCTGCAAGCTGCACCCAGCCTATGGCCATCACACATTTGTTCAAAGTGACATGGTTACAGGTAATTTTAGTCTCTCTCTACAAACAGTAGTAAATTAAAAACTAATATAACGTGATATTTAAAAAAGTAATCAAACATTTGTCAACAAGCAGTCTTCTCAGAAGTCTATAGATTAAAAATCCACGCGGTTTATCCAGGACACCCTAGTTTCTTGCCAGTATTTCTAGCTGGTTTCCCTGAGCTAGTCAGCAGTGATTTTCTACACAGAAAGGTAGAAAAAAACCTGCTAATTTCTGATAACTATTCTGATGCAATTTCCTCTTTTCCCCCACCCCTTCTGTCAAAGCCACAGTGCTATAGATAGCAAGCCCTTCAGAAACACTACTAATATTCGACTGTAGTGTCCTGTCATCCTGAATGGTACAGGAACGTACATATAGATATGGATTTTCTTCTTCACCTGCTGAAGTCCTACAGTAAATATTGAAAAAAAAAAATCATAACAGCTTTTTATTTAATTTTAGCTCTGGGATATACCACAATATAATGAGGCAAAGCGAAAGCAATTTTTACATAAATCAATACTACCCCAAAGGAATGTTGAAAGCTAGAACCGTTACCAAATAAGCCACTACACAACATGAAGCATGCAATTAATAGCCTATAACTTATGTTTTCCATGTTTAAAGCAATAGTGTGAAGAATGATATGAAAGCAAGCTGCCATCACTGCAAGCATGGATAAAGGTTTAATTTAAAATAAAAGCAGATACTATAGAAACCAGTCTTCATTAAACCATACGTAAAACTTCCTAAATAGCCAAGTTGAAATTTGCAGCCATTTAAAATATCTTTTAATAGTTTTAATAGTCTGTGCTGACCCATACCATCCAATTGTATCATCTGTTCTCTAGAGCCACATTACAAATTTGATATTAAATATTTTTAGACATTTTCTTGTGAAATTCTCAAAGCTATACTTTGATATTATGAAACAGTACAAATTCTGCATTAGTAGTAGTAGTCTGTATGTGTTGCCTCCTCTGCAGACAACCAAGCAACAGCAATGAATACATTATGTTCCTGGCTTTACCATAAAAAAAACCCAAATTTCAGTCTGACAAAATTCAAGTCTGCTAGCATAAAGCAATTCATAAATCAGTGTTATGGTGGAAAAAAAAGTATGCTTCCTTTAAGCTTCCTGCTAATTTATAGTTTCAGTTTGCTTCTGTCTTGAAACCCACAATAAATTTTAGAGAGCGTTTGGGTAGAATCAATCTGACAATTTACTAAAAAGTATTTTCTCTAGTTTATGTATTTATTTATTTTACACTTAACATTCTATGATTTTTTTTTTCACTTGAAAATAATTTAGGAACAGATGTTCTTGGTACAATATGCACATAAACTACACAGAGTAAACACCAAATAGCAATCAGACTGGGCTAGCTATGAGATGTAAATAGTACTAAGAGATAGAATCATCAAGTTAAAAGCCAAAGGAAGAATCATAAAATGGTTCAGGTTGGAAAGGATCTTAAAGATCATTGAGTTCCAACCCTCCCCACCCCCTCGCCATGGGCAAGGACACTTCCCACTAGACCAGGTTGCTCAAAGCCCCATCCAGCCTGGCCTTGAACATGTCCAGGGATGGGGCATCCACAGCTTCTCTGGGCAACCTGTGCCAGTGCCTCACCACCCTAACAGTAAAGCATTTCTTCTTAATATCTAATCTAAATCTCCCTAATTTAAATCTCCCCTCTTTCAGTTTAAAACCATTACCCCATGTCTTATCACTACATTCCCTGATACAGAGTCCCGCTCTATCTCTCCTGTAGGCCCCCTTCAGGTATTAGAAGGCCACTATAAGGTCTCTCCAGAGCCTTCTCTTCTTCAGGTTGAGCTACCCCACCTCTCTTGGCGTGTCTTCATAGCAGAGGTGCTCCAGCCCTGATCTTTGTGACCAATTTAGCGAGAAGTTGCAGAGGTCCTGAGAAAGCAGTTAGGATATGCCAGAAACCGAGGAACAAATAGAGATAATGCCTACAACTGCAGTTTTTGTAGGGAAAGGGAGCTCCATACCTTTTACACTGCAAGAACTGAATAGGGTTATCAGTCATCAATTTCAATCATTTAAGAGCAGGTGGTGCCTCATGTACTTTCTGACACACACCTTCTCCTGAATTATCAGTTCTCTCCCCTCACTGTTTCATCTCAACATCCTTCCAAAATTAGGAGACATAAATGGCTTTACCACTCCCTCCCTAAACAGCTCTCAGAAGAGCAGTCACCTTTCCTCCTCAAGGCAAGCAAAGTTACATCTACATTCCTCCTCTCTTCTACAGGCATCCAGTCCCTATTTCCTCCTTTCATATAAAAAAAAAAGAGCAGAACAGCTACGTTTTCAACTAGATAGGGCAACACCTGGTAAGTATTTTATTGCTAGCATGCAATAAACAGCCTTTAGCCTTTGCTGCTCTCCTCTTACCCTTCATATTTGGAACCCAACTCAGAACTCTTCTGTCCTCTCATTCCTTCATGCGGTCACCTAACTAAATAGCCTCTACTAGTCTCTTCACTCCTAGAGGGATGTTCCTTCATTGACTCAGTATCAGAACTTCTTCCCTTGTTAAGTTGAAGTCTCAAATTACCATGTTATCTGCATTTCCTAAGTCATCTCTTTAGCAAATCTCTTCTTCCTCTAGTTGTCCTAACGCTGGCAGGTGGAGTAAGGAAGAGACAGTAAACAAATTCAGCTAAGACAACAGTGAGCACAAGTACCCTCCAAGTGAAACAGAACTTCTGATTGAGAGGCCAACAAGAAGAAAGGGCAGAATGACCAAAGTCAGGGATACCAACAGTTCCTGGAAAGGAAGTAACAAAGATTTACATCAGCAAAAAGCATTCAGTCCCTGCTATGTATAACCGTTTCTCTATGGGAACCCAGGTGATGGCCTTTTTACTCTGAATCTACATCACTTCTCACCTCTAACACCAACTACACCTATAAATAATGAAATCCAGGAAAGCAGCTCAAAATTTCTTCTCCTTCATCACGTTTTGAAGCTACCAATTCCTTCTAGTTCTCTTTTTATTAGACTAGTAGAAAGACACTCCCTTCATTACAGTATAGAAACTTCTTTTAATTCAGAATTAAGAGAGATAAAATATAAAGGGGAAAAAAAAAAAGTAAAATTCAGGCAAAATCTTATTGGTCTTTTTGGGTTACTTTCCTTGGAAGGCCAGTAATGCTTGCCACCAGCATTAGAAGACCTTACTGCATATAATTCCATTTTGCTTTCAAGACGGATTATAAAACTCAGTAGGAATTTACCTGAAAGAAATACACCTCTGAACATTTCCTGAAAACCATACTGAATTTCTTACGCTACTTGAACTTGCACTTCAGTTCATCTCTGGGATCAAAGAAAAATCATTCCAAAAAACCTAATAATTAAATAAAAGTTTCACATGCCGAGGAGATACCTTGGAATCATTACACATAGAACATCATATTCTAAGTGTTATTTAGAGGAAATAATTCTACAGTTTTCTGCACATGCATTTTTCTCTTAAAGTCTCAAATAAAGCCAAGCTGAATCTTTAACTAGTTTTGTTAGCATGGACCCTTAAATCCTTCTACTTGCGAACTGTTTTACACCTCTCTACTACCTAACACAGAGTTTCTGTACAACAATATATGCTTTTAATTTTTTTCTTCTCGAGTACTGAGGGCCGGTAGAGGATGTTTTCAAAATTGCCATCAAGTTGATGCTTTATCATGGTCCAACTGAAGCCACAGTTTTCAACCTGATCTTTTATGTCTAGTAACTTACTAAGAAGTGTTAAAGACAAGACAAAGACATACGAATACACACCAACTGGCTTGGGTTGCTTTTCAGTAAGTGCTTTCAAGAGGGAAAAAAAAATTAGTAGCAGCAATAAGTTCTAGCCCCTTGGAGCCTGGTTCAGAATATTTTAAATAGTTTTACAATGTATTGCATGTTCCTTGTAGTTGATAATAATATGTGTACGATAATAATATGCGTTAAATCACTCTAGATACTCAACAGATTCAGAAATTTGACTTTAGCATTACCTAGTACATTTAGCTATTGATTCATTAGGGCTGAAATACCACCTGTTCTAATCAGCTTAAAATGCCCTCAAAGATAATTAGCAGTACATATGGAGTAAACAAAGGTTTGTTTATTAACAACTGGTTGCTTCATTACTGTCACAGGAAAACCAGTCTTGAGTCAGAGAATTCGTACTTTAATTTCTGCCAGTTAAAACCAAGTTTTGACCACTGATTCAGGTACAAAGATAACCATAAACAATTAAACAAACATCTGGGAACACACCTTTCCTCTCCTTTCTCAGGCTCAACTTCAGTCCAGCACTTTTCCTCCCCAGTCCCTAACCTCAGCTTCCCAAGTAATTTGGTGAGGTGATGCTCAGTAGAGGAGGTTGGGGTCATGCACGTATCAGTTTTATTCTGCTCTTCCTTGTCTCTTTTTCATTTTCTTCTGCTCCAGCACAGATCTACATACTATAGTCCCTCCAGGAGTGTCCCCAACCCAGCATGTGTTGCTGGTGGCCAGCATCTCTCAGGAGTTATGCTTCTTCTGGCATGGAGCACCTCCTTCCAACAGTGTGTCTCTAGCTCTGTCCCCAGTGTTCCTTTTCACATCTCCTGCCTTTCATGGTTGTTGCTCTGTCTGAAATACCCACGAGGAGCAGATGTGCCAGTGGCTCCTCAAGCTAGTTGAGGTTTTGGCACACACTGGGGTGTTTACACTGGTTTCAAAGCTGGCTGGAAGCAGCTGTGACAGGCACAGAGCAGTTCCTAACCTCCTCTCATACAACCTGCCCCCGCTCCCAAAACTCAGCAATTTATGCCCAGTAGAGTTATTCCTGGGTTTTCCATCTCAGAGGCCACTGTTGGCAAAACACTCTTGAAAAAAGAAATACTTTCTATCTATCTTCAGTTCAAGAGAAACTGATTTGGCACCTAAGTTTAAAAAAGGAAAAGAGAAGGATCCTTTTCAGAAAGGCTCACAGAAGTGTCAAAAAAAAATTTCATACATTAAAAACCTCAAAAGTCAAGGCCCACGGCAGTTCAGATGAATCTTCAGAAAAATAATCAACTTAAATATAAAGAAAGATCAAAGGTGGAAAAAAGGCCAAAACAAAACAAACCAGAATAAAAAAAAAAGCATGTTAATCCTTCCACAGAAAAGTCCTGTGATAGAGATTTACAAATCTACTTATAATGCATAAAATCTAACTACTTGACATGGTTTCTTAAATTGTATACAACAAATAGGCAGGAAATATCTTTCCATCCAACCGGAATGGGATGGGATTTATGTTTTTTCTAATGAATCAGCATTCCTCCCAAGTCTTCAAAATTTCAGAGCTATATGTACTTCAAATTACAAAGTAACATTCACCGCAATTTGATAAATTTGGAAAATAAAATTATTATTTTCAACTATCCAAGTTACTAAACTGCAAGTTGCATTCTTTGTGAAAAGTACAGGTCCAGAAACATTTGAAAGAATCCACACACTACAGGCAGTGAGCATCTGGCCTGCTCTTGCCACAGGAAGATTCTTACTTTGATTAGAAGGTGTACTTCACCCCAATACAGAAATTTACATTTGATCCCCATACAAAAGCAAAAAGATAGAAAATGTCTGTCTTATGGACTCTACTCCTTCACATGAATGTAAATACAACGTAATTCACTTCAGGCTGCTAACCAAGATTAAAACCCGTGCAAGAGAAGACAGGAACTGCACTGCCATTTAATAATAAAAGCAATCCAGTACAGTATGGTCAGCACATTTTTCCAATACTTTGCAGGGCATAATTAGTGTTGATTGTCTGCTGGCATTTTTTAATCCAACTAGTTAAATTATAGTAAAACTGTGGTCCCTAAAACTCATGGTTTGGGCTGAGGCAATGTCAATACTATCTGCTGTCAGCTGACTCTTACTAAGTCATTCATCTTTCAGCAGAGCAGTTACGTCTGGAAACAGCAGATTATTCAAGAGGTGACTGCAGCTCAACACCTTAGTGATTTTACATTCTCAACTGGTTTAGCACAACAGGCAGAAACACACACACAAAATAATATCAGATCACAGGTTTTCAACAACAGCTATAATTTGTTTCAATATATGCCACTGATAACTAATAACAACTTTCCAAACATATCACGGCCAAATTTTAACTCATTAAGACAGGTTTCCTTCACATCTTTATTTTCTAATGATTTTTCAAACAGAAGTTGTTAGGGTTTTTTAATTCTTTTGAACAAGTATTTGAAAACATGTTTAATCAATAATGCAAAAGTCCATTTTATGTAATCTATTACAGATATTTAACAAAATTTGAACACATCTATTAAAGAGCAAATTAGAAAATCTGAATGGGGGAGGGAGAACATATATATATATTTTAATATGTGTGTGTGTGTATATATATATATATGATTTTGCCTTTCCAGTAAGACCTGTGCCTTCAGTATGCATTTAAACACAATGACTGGTCTCCTATATTTTGCATAATTAGGTACAGCTACTCCGAGTCAACATGGACTGAGGTTCACTACATCAGCTGGGCTTCAGAAGTGCATACACTGACATTGGGACAGACAGCCATTTCCTAATCTATTATATTGTACAGCTCAGTTGGTTAAACTAAAGGATGGAGTAACCTCTACCCCACTCTGGTCTCTACTGCTTTCACTGGACAAGTAACAGCCTTCATCCATTTTTCTGATAAAAAAATTAAAAGAAACTGATTAAGGTTTTCCCATTAATCAGTTTTAGATCCTTATCATGTTCCCTCCACTCTGCATCTATGCTTTCAAAGTCTTCTTTCAAACCCCTTTTACTAAATTCTTAACACTAAAAGGAAATTCCTTCAATATAAAATCCTATTAATGAAAACTAATTAACCAAAATGTGACACCACATTAAACACACACACACACTGAACAGACAGTGAACACCAGTAGTAACCTCCTTAGTTAGCGCCTGCCAGTATCTGCTTTACAGACTTTCCCAGATCTACAAAGACTCCAGAAGTTTTTCCTCTTCATTCCACTTTAGTGAAAGTGACAGGAAGAACTGGCACTTCTTGACACCTTGGTTTTAAATTGGAAAAATAGGTTATCCCAGTGTTAGTGGATTCAGATCGACACAGCCAGCTAGCAGGACCTTTGTATCATTCATACAAAGACTTCTGCCTTTTGGTACCCTTTCAAACAATGTGCAAGCTGCCCAAAAGCCTGGTGGAAACCCCACAGCTAGCACTGCTCACTGAATTCAAATCAAATACAGAGAAGTTTCTGGAGATATCTGAAACCACTTAAACTCAAATGCACTATACTCATCACTCGGAAAACAACCTACTTAATATAGTATATATATGCGTGAGCATAGCATGGAAGATCACTGCATATTAACAACGTGTTCCACTTAAAACAGTAATTGCTCTCATTATTAATTACACATGCAAACCATGCCTGGCAGGAACAAGAATTCAAAAGACACATTTCCAACAGAAGTGCTGCTATTACTATTATTAACCATCCAGATTGTTATTTTCATAGTTATTCCTACAAAAGCAAAACTACTCCTACACTTTAGCTGAAGTATTTTGCATTTTTTTTCTTTCATTTTGTAGCAAAATATGTCATATTAAGTGGGTTACAAAAATTGTGACAATATTGCAGCAATTTCAAAGTTGCAATTTTACACTTACAGCGATGAACTTTCATGAATGAATTTCATGAAATTAATTTCATTTTCATGAAGGCTGACAGGTAGTAATAACTATCATCATGCATTAGATGTTAACCTTTAAGAATGCCTAACTCTTTAACCCATTAAGACTCAAAGCTGACCACACAGTAAATCAGGCTCCAAATTTTTAGACATTACATTCTTGTCCCTGTACAAAACACACGCAGAGTGAATTTGGCCAAGACCAAAAGCAAAATTTCGGCCTGTAAGAACACTGAATGATTTGTCTATACCTTAAACTATTAAGAAAAAAAAAAAGCAACTTTTCTCCCCAGCTAACCTCTTCAGATCTGCCCTCTTCCTCTTTTCCCATCTTTTACTTTAAACAATACAAACATGCAACACATTAAAATTCTGGCATAATTTCCTGGTTCCTGAACCCTAGTCCGCTGAGCTCCCTTCTAATATAAATCTTTCCCCATGAAAGGTCACATGCCATCTCTTGCTTGCCCTTGAAATTCCAGAAGCGAGCTGTTAATGCAACTTACATTCCAAATTAATGAGAACTATGATAAACTCTGTCTTTTCACTTACAAACCTCTGATAAAAATACATTCGTGCTCTAAGTATTGCCAATCGTACATTCAAAGCTTTGAGTGCAAGCACTTTGGTGATCAGTTACAAAAGATACTATTTTCAGGTCTGCACAGAAGAAACATGCTACAGAACATGGGGAAAGAACATCAGTAATTATGCCATGAAAAATACCTTAAAACTATTGTTGTAGATCCTACACATAAAGCTAATACATCATTCTGAGTATTTAAAAATACAAAGTTAGAAACATACTGTCAGTGTGAAAGATACAGATGCAGGTGGGGGTAGAGTATTGCTTATCCTTCTTTTCACAACAGTAGCTACTGCTAAAGAAATCACTAAAGTCTGCTGTGAAGTAAAATCTTTTTCATATCAAAGTTCTTACACAATTTGAAACACCACAAGTTTTAAGCTATCAAGGATTCTTGTAACTTTTTAAGAGCTTTGGAAAAGCTCTTCATGAAAGCATGAAGACAACTCATGTTCCATTTTATGCCTCCATTTGTAAAAGGGATCAGAAATGTACCTGAGGTCTCCCCATACCTTCAAGAACATTGCTACAGAAATGTTGATGACAGAAGACAAAAAATGCCACAAAAGATATCCCCATTTTAACTCTGCCCCAATACAGAAGTCAGAGCTGGAATCAAAGTGGAGAAGAGGCCAAAGGAGAGCTAATATTAAATACCTAGAAAGAAAAATACTTCTTTGAAAGGTCCTAAAACATAGGGCATGAATTTCTGACAAAAACCTGCTCAACCCCTTTATAGCACACAGCAGGCTACGCGCATCTTAAGCTCTCAAGTAGCCTAGACATGGAAATTTACACAAAGAGCACTTAACTCCAATGTACTCTAGAGAAGACAGACTTTATTGCAGCCTCACAGCCACAAAAGGTTAAACAAAATGCTGGGGTTTAGGAAGATGGAGTGAATACAGGCTTCTCCAATGACCACAGACACTATTTGTACAACTGGCAAAATTCATAGTCAGTTCATCTTAATAAAGTCAAAGAAATGCATGCAACAATCTTGGGAATTTGAACGACAGACGTTCTGGAGGCTTGGCATATTATCAAGGATATAACAAATAAGAGGATAAGATGACCCTAGGGCCCTTTTCTTTGTAAACAGGAAAAAATTGTTGAACTTATCAGAAAAAAAAAAAAAAGACACCAAAAAACCAAAAACCAGTAGTATTTCAATCTTCCCTCAAATATACTGGCACTGCTAGTCAGGACTACCTGAAATACCTGGATGGTCCAAATTCCTGAGTGTTTCACTATTTATTTGATTTTGCTGCTTTTCTATTTTGCAGAGCTGATAAACTTAAACACAGGGGCAGAAAGCATAGAGAAAATGATCTATCACTTTTATACCAAAAGATATACAAGAAACAGGCTCAATTGATACCACCCAAATCTCAGATTAGCACCTTATTCACAGGATCACTCTTCCCTCAACTGCAATAGATATTCTCCTATGTGGGTAATCTATGATCAGCATTACTCCTGGGTATCAGAAATCCTTTCTATGCTTTGCAAGTAAAGGAAGAAAAATTCTATTTTGCATTTTACTTTACTTAAATTAGGGGGTGGGAGGGGAGTAGGGTCAAGCATATGGCAATACATGCCATATCTCATTCTGCTAAACCAAGAGTTTGTGCTGAAAGACGGCTAGCAACTGCTACTCATTTAGACAGTCTCTAGAAGAGGTTTGAAAAGTCTGGGGGAAAAAAATCACATTTAAGGATGAACTTCATCTATTGAAACTGTATCAACACAAACTAAAATGAAGATGGATAAATACCATAAAAAGAAGAAGAGGCAGACAGAGAAAGGGAAGCAGGAGCTGAATGAAAAGGTAGAAGAGGGAATAAATAGGGATGTTATAATCATCACCATAGGTTAGATGCATATTTACCTTCTGCAATGGTGTCCCTCTAATACTGCTCTGTATCAGACATAACAGCACTGGCTGCTAGTACACGCAATGATTTGGTCAGCCAGGACTGCATCAGCTTCTGAAGAGCCACTCACCAAACCTCATCAAGTCATCATTATACCTGAAAAATGTAAGTCATGCCGTATGATTTTGAAAACTTTAGTGACCAGTGTCGATGACCTCACTGACATTTTTCAGCTGCAAGTTCTCTGAAAAAATGCTTCTTTTTGAGGTTGTTGCATGTACTGTTTTTAAGAACATGTAAGAACTTCTGCAATAACATGACGGGTCCTTTAAAAAAGCTTTTCTGTCCTAGGACCTATGAAGGTGTCACATACTGTTGAAGAACCCTGAATCCTCCAGTACTATTGTCTTCCACCTTTCACTAGGATTCCAATTCCCCCAAAGTTTCACCTGGATAAGTTACTGACACGATTATCATAGCCTGGCCGTAACAGCTGGATCTCAAGACTCTTCCTTGCAAGCAGAAGCTTGAGACGTAATACACTTCTGTACATACACTATATTTTGCTGAGTGAACATTAACATTACTTTGCAGAAGTCTCAGAAGGAAGTAACAGACAAGAGAAAGCAACACAATGTTAAATAATTTTCAAGTTACTCCCTATCTAACGGTTGGCATAATGGTCAAGAAATTGGAAAAAAACCTGGGGGGCTGGCAGGGAGAAAGTTTCCTGCTCACCAACAATTCCCCTTCTTATTTGCAAACAAATCACTTTTGCCAGCTCCTGGATAGGAAGGGAAGATCAGACTTCAAAATAAACACTCTACGTTAAACAAACATTCTTTTGAACACACAAAACTGAAAAAGACTTCCCAGCTGTCTTGGAAAACTGTTTTGTTACTTAATTTTTATATCTTCTGTGAAAATAAGATGACAAAAATGTACTCAGCTTTGTACTCTGAATCAACGTCTTAGAGCTTCTCAGAGTGCCCACAGAAAAAAATAAATAATAAATTTAGGTAGCTTCTCAGTGCTAATAAAGAATGTATATTGCTTTGCTTTAGAAATAACACAGCCCTATTGATTAAATCTGGTTTTCAGTAAGTTATCTTCCTCCCAGAACAACTCTTTGATTTACCTTTAATTGATATATCCTATAATTAAGCTCCACTTCCAAATTTCCTAGACGTAATGGCAAAATTATAATTTTACCCTAAAACAATTTCACATTTTCAATATTATTATTTCAACATTTTATTAACCACATATTTCAGCATACAAATATACAAAGCTAGCTGAAGTAAATACTTCTCTTTTACCTTTTTTACTTTATGTTTGGTTGCTTTTTTTAACCAAACATGAATCGCAAGATTAGAATACAATATTAACAGTCCAGAGTTGTAAGTAGCTGTTCCTGTAATCTCATTTTGGTGAGTATAAAGAAAAGCTATTCATACTCTTAAAANGCAAAGAAATAACTTCACAAAAAGTTCTTCTACATTTACTCTTAAAGAACTCTGCTCATCTGCTGAAATTTACTTTTCAAAATCATTTTATAGTAGTATAATAGGTAGGGAAGAATGTATCTACAACTGTTCTTCTTTATCAGTATGCATTTACAGGATTCCTGAATAGGAAGATTCAGGTCTAAATGCAATAATGAAAACGTATCCTAAATATGTTGAAGCACTTGGTTTGTTTTTATTTTAAATACAAGGATGTGTTAACCTCTTATTTTTTTCTTCCTAGAAGTAAAGTAGAAAAAAGGCTAACTGGGATTAAGGATGAGGGGATGGAAATTCCCTGGAAAGGTAATGGAACAACTTATCCTTGGCACTGTCTCTAGGCATATCAAGGATAAGAGGGTCATAAGAGGCAGTCAACATGGCTTCACCAAGGGGAAGTCATGCTTAACCAACTTGATAGCCTTTTATGAAGACGTAACCAGGTGGATAGATGATAGTAAAGCAGTGGATGTGGTCTATCTTGACTTCAGTAAAGCATTGGACACTGTCTCCCACAGCATCCTTGCAACCAAACTGAGGAAGTGTGGGCTGGACGATCAGGTAGTGAGGTGGATTGTGAACTGTCAGAAAGGTAGAAGCCAGAGAGCTGTCGTCAATGGGACGGAGTCTAGTTGGAGGCCTGTATCTAGCGAAGTCCCTCAAGGATCGGTACTGGGACCAGTACTACTCAATATATTCATCAACAACTTAGATGAAGGAAAAGAATGCACTATCAGGAAGTTTGCTGATGACACCAAACTGGAAGGAGTGGCTGACACACCCGAAGGCCATGCTGCCATCCAGTGAGACCTAGACAGGCTGGAGAGTTGGGCGGGGAGAAATGCAATGAAATATAACAAGGGCAAGTATATAGTCCTGCATCTGGGCAAGAAAAACTCCAGGTACCAGTACAGGTTGCGAAATGACCTGTTGGAGAGCAGTGTAGGGGAAAGGGACCCAGGGGTCCTGGTAGACAGCAGGATGACCATGAGCCAGCACTGTGCCCTTGTGGCCAAGAAGGCCAATGGCATCCTGGGGGGTATTAGAAGGAGTGTGATTAGTAGGTCGAAAGAGGGTCTCCTTCCTCTCCACTCTGCCCTGGTGAGACCACATCTGGAATGTTGCATGCAGTTCTGGGCCCCTCAGTTCAAGAAGGACAGGGAACTGCTTGAGAGAGTCCAGGGCAGGGCTACAAGGATGATTAAGGGAGTGGAGCATCTCCCATATGAGGAAAGGCTGAGGGAGCTGGGTCTCTTTAGCTTGGAGAAGAGGTGACTGAGGGGTGACCTCATTAATGTGTATAAATATGTAAAGGATCAGTGTCAGGAAGATGGAGCCAGGCTCCTCTCAGTGACAGGCAATGATAGGACAAGGGGCAATGGGTGCAAGCTGGAACATAGGAGATTCCACTTAAATATGAGGAAAGGCTTCTTCATGGCGACGGTAACAGAACAGTGGAACGGGCTGCCCAGGGAGGTTGTGGAGTCTCCTTCTCTGGAGATACTCAAAACTTGCCTGGACGTGTTCCTGTGTGACCTGATGTAGGTGTTCCTGCTGCGGCAGGGGGATTGGACTAGATGATCTTTCAAGGTCCCTTCCAATCCCTGATATTACGTAATTCTGAAATCCTACATTTATCCTTTCACTGACTATACGCTACATTGTCTTACAACTTCTGGAAGTGTCTAATCATGCTTGGCAATGGTCAGAGAAAGTCATCATTATATCTATGAACAACATCACACAGAAAACTATTCCAAACAGAATTCAGGCCCAGCAAACTGAATACGGAAATATGCTACTATTCTCTATGGAAAATGTTAAAAGTATAGCTTAGGAGGGTTTGGGAATCAACATCATTAATACCTGTGTGAACATTGATAAACAAGGTTACAAAGCCAATGCAAAAAAGACATTCTCCCTGTGACATTCTATGGACATATAAGAGAATCATGTGACAAGGAAAAAAAAGACAACACTGCTCAAAGGAATTTCCTTTTAAGTACCATCTTAGGTATCATAATAAAATGTTCATTTTGAAAACCTGTATGTATGATTATGAAATTAAATTTTTAATAGGCCCTTTCAAATCCTACAGAATTTAAGCAAGTTGAAGACTAAAACCTATCTAAAAATTCTGAATAAGTTTCCTAATATTGCAATCCCATTTTCCTTAAAAAAGTGCTATATAAATTAGAGTAAGGGAAAAATCAAATAGGAAAAAAAAAAACCAACCACAAAACAAAACCCAGAAATACAAAAAAAAAACATGGAAAATCTGATTGAGGAGAGGAGAAACAAGTAGCCTTGTGAGCTACTAAAGCCTGAATTCCTAAAGGGCTTGATCCCACTTGTTAGACTCTGTCTAATAAGATCTGAGCACTGATAAATTTTTCTTGCATCTGTAACACCTGCTCCAAAGCAGCCTGGTTTGCAACAGCATTTTTATTGTACTATAAGTTTTTTCCACCTATGAATATTTGCACAGTTCTACTGGACTACCTACTTCCACCAAACTTGTCAGTACTTCCAGCATCTTCTGAACTGCTGGCTCGTTGGCTTTAGCAGGGTATCTTCACCCTTCCCCAACTGGTTTCCTAAGGAAATAAGATTAACATAACATGCACTGCATAAGCCTATCAGCTTCTCTCCACTCCTGCCAGCTATTAGCTAAAATGACACTTAGAACAAAAGTAGGAATCCAAAACTTGAAATATATCAATAAAATAAAAGTTACTATTAAACTCAAGGCATCATAACAATTACTATTTGTATTGCTTATTCTAAGGTCCACATAGGAAAAAATTTATTTTACAGACACGGTGTCTTCAGTTCAAAAAATGCTTCCAAAACTGATGGATATGCTACCAGAATAACATTACATCTAGTCTATTTGACAGAATAAGACTAGTAGTAGCTGGATACACAAAAGGGAATAAGCACACACAAAGTTTGGGGTTGGGTCTTCTTTTGTAGATAAAGTGTAAACTCTAGGACAAAGACATTTTTCAAAGGCAAACAATGAGACTTCCCTTGAAGCACACATTTGTATCCAATGGTCTGAACAACTGGTTTTGTTTGAGGGAGGGAGTCACAGAGCTCAAATTCACTGAAAAAGGAAAGAGCTCTGAAACAAGTTCTCATACAAACAGTGATTCAAAAGAGCATTCCAAAATGAAAGACAAAGATTTCGTGCTAAAATACGTGCCTAAATAAAAAGTGGAAACAATGCAAAGCAAATGGGTTTTGCAAAATGTATATAAAAATCCACACTTTCCCTTTTAAAGGGATTAATAAACAACCATTAAGAGGAACACAAAACTTATTTCAGCTCCAAAAGTTGCAATGATTTGTGTAACATCATTTAAGACCTCCTGTCAGAAGGACTTCAGGCAAATATTCAGAATGCATGAGGAATCTTATCCCTACCGCAGTCTATCTTTGAAAAAGATATAATTAGATTACCAGTGTGAATTATCACCTGAAAATTTTGCTGATGAGGAAAACTGTCACTGTACAAGACCAAATGTGTCTTCTCAAACGTTGACTTGTTTCAAAGGCACCAGGGAGTCGGATGTATCTAATTAGCAGGGAATGCAATGTTGCAAAAGAGTAAGCAAAAAGCTTCCCAGAGCTGGTTGATAACTTCAGTTCAGCGTAGGGCTCACCAACAGACAGACCCATGATAAGCGAGCAGAGTACATTTTTTGAGAGATAGAAAGAAGATTCTGCACAGATTTTCCATCCCATGAAGAAGAGCAAATACAGCATTAAAATATAGTTCTAGCTGTATCAAGTTCACATATTTGAATCTACTAATAGAAGATTGATCTTCACTAAAAACCAGAGACTTTTCTTCCCTTTTAAACTGAATACATGCTACCTTCTCCTAAGTCTTCATACACCTTTTAAAGTAAACTGACCTGTGTTAAGAGCACAGCTGTAGCAGGAAAAGAAACACGCAGTAATAGGCCTACATAGCTTCATGCATTTGACCTCAGAAAAAAAAAAAATGCTGAGATAAATGGCCATATATACTAGCATTATAATAGCATTTCAAGTTATTTTTGTGAATGTTCATAAAAATATTTTGACAACCAAACATTTTGCAACATACAAAAAGCTAGTAAGATAAGGGGTGTTCCTTTAAAAACAAAATCAACAGAACATGTCAATGTTTTAAAGTCAAGCTATTTGCTACTATTTAGGATCTATAATTTTTATGTAAATTACCTGAAAGGTTACTCATGCATCCAAAAACGTTGGCTCCTTCTACAGAGTTAAGTTATATTAGCTAATCTCCTTGAAGATGAGCTTGTTAATGAGGTAGACCTGCATAATCTGGTTTTGAACATATTTATTGGTTTGTTGTTAATGTCAAACCTAACTGAGCAAGTAAAGTGAGCTTACTATACTAACAGATAGTCAGAGACTCCTCTAATTCTTCGACCAGATAGAAAGTTATTATTTGAGTTACCCACCACAATCAGTCTCTTTGGTCAGTACACTGCACTGAACTCACTACACTGTTCCATTTCCACATCTCAGCTGAAAACTGTATTGTCCCGCTTTCCACAGGAACAACCTTGTGCGTCACACCTAAGTTCCTTAAGGGGAAGCAGTCAAAGAAACACAAGAACACACTGTTTGAAATATAGAAGGTAAAAAAAGTGAAAATGTAAAGTTCAGATTTAACAAGCAATGCTTAAGATACTCAGAAAAAACTACAAGTTAATGTCCTTCAGTTTTTGCTTTGCTGAAATTTTTTTAATTTGGTAACTGCCTCAGGAACTACTACTTTATAAAGCAGTAGCATCCATATCATCTACTACTAGAGTTTCTAAAAAAAAAAAAAAGTTTAAAAGTTTTATTTCAGAATCTTATAATGACTGCCGCTGTGTTGATTAAGCTGCTTCATTAGTGTAATACAATATATTTATCCTAAACCAATTGCAGATGCAGCTCTGAAACTCATTGCAGGAAACCTAGCAGTGGCCACATAATATGATGTGAGAACATGTTGTAGCATGAGGCTACATTATCACGGGCAATAGCAAAGAGGGAAGACAATAGCCCATCTCCCCATTTTTCCTCTTTTTTTTGCCTACTAAATGCACCATTATCCTGGATCATTATATTTAAAGAGACTGTTTAATTTTCAAAGATTTTGCCTACTGATTTCTTGTCAGCCTAATACCTGTATTGAAAACACATTTTCCTTGTGCCAGATGTCAGAACACAAACTTAGTGATTCAACTTATAAAATACTTCCATCATAATAGCACAACACTTAACAACCGAGGTCACTATCTTGGTTACCATGGTGACAGATGACCTGTCAAAACAGAGACATCTCCATTTTACACTCACTGAAAGATAAATTGCCCAAAACCACCACTAAGTTACAAAGCTATAGATAAAACTCTAGTACAGCTACTACATGCCTGAATGAAATGTCTCCACCGAGGCATTTAAGTTCCTGTGACCCCAAACTCTTACAATAGCCATTTTTATTAAGTATCACCATTTTTATTAAGTGTCACAATAAAAACTAGCTCTTACCACAACCTGTCCTCAGCTGTAGTCTAGTAATAGACATTCTTGAAATTTTAATAAATAATTATCTGTAGATTTGTGGCATTATTGCATACTCCACATACAGAACATTTTCTTAATATAATAGTGAGAAGAATTAGGTGGTATGAAAGGCACTAGATGGTGATTCTCCAAGGGCATTTTTGTTTATACAGTAGCTTTGAAGAAAACCTCCACTAACAACACACTTTTACACACTTTTGAAGCCCTGACAGAACATAAATTAAATGACCTGATATGAATTCTAACTCATAGAAAGCCTCACAATTCAGTCACTTGAGACAGAAAAAGGCAAATTACCAGAACCAAAACAGGTTACTACACTCCACCCATAATAACAGGAAACAACAGAGATGGAATAATGCTACAGGAAGTTTACTTACCAATAACCAGAGTCTAAGCAATGTGGTGCTTACACATTGCTGAATAACCTTGTCACCTGGGACTGGAGGACATTCCAATGCAGAAGAAGAAATGCATTCAACCAGTCTTCCAAAAAAAGGTGCGTACACACATGTGAAAGACGACAAAGCTAAGCAAGGCCTTGAATTTTCTCTACTCTTTCACGCAAAACAAAAATCACAGAAGGTCCAAATACCAAAATTTTCTCACCTGTACTAAAAAAATGGATTATCAGTGACATGCCTTGTCTTTCTTTGGGCTAGAAAGATTTTTAACAGCAAAACCAGAAAAACCTAAGTACAGCCAGACACCCTGATGTAATTGGGAATGTACCCAAGAAAGTTTGGCTACAAAATCATTTAGGAGCAGAAGAGCTTCCAATTGCTGTAGGAAAGAAAACAGATTGATACCCCACTTTCAACCTCATAATTAGAATAACATGTCTATTGCTTGTGGTTTAGAAGTAAAATTTACACATCAGAGTTTGAAGCCCTACATGAGTGAACTGCTGACAGGTGAATGCACCAATCCCAAAAAACTGCTTCCATATTAAAGAAGTGACTCTGCATCATGTTGCCTCTCAACCTAGTAACACACAGTGAGGTTGCCCTTTATATCTAAGCTTTCACTCTTTCTAAGAGTCCAGAGCCCTACAGCATTGATGTAAAACACTTTTATAACCAAGACCCCAATCCTTTCACAACATGAGTGAAAATGAGTTTCGCAGCTCTCATGAAACACATCTGATATCACTTCTTTGGGAGGATTCAGGGAAGTACAAGTGCTGAACAGTACTATCACAGTAAATCTGAGCAATGTTGACCCACTCATCAAAGGAATGTTTGCAAGAAGAACTCAGAATGATTCCAGATACTTGAGGTCACCTGAGGTAACAGTTGGTGTGGTGAGTCACGCAAGATAAATAGGTCATCAGTCTTAGAAGGAAGACATACTGATTTACTATTGCAGTGAGCCAAGTATGTAATCACAGAACCAAACTTAAGGACTGGAATCACTTTTATAGTAAGTAAACCTCTCTTCACAAAGGATTCAAGAATAACTCCAGTTACTCCAAAACTTACACCGGCACAGCGTTCAGCTTTTGTACAACAGCTAATTCCACAGACTAGTATCCTCTAAAGCACTTTTAGTAACTCCTGAAGAAACATCCTGAAGAAACTTGGAGTAAGAAGTAATTCTGTCTGGTTTCAGTGGGCAGGGAGTCAAAGAAGAACAGCTTGTTCACTTCAGGAAAGCAGTGTGAAATAATCTGAGAGCCCAACTGCACTGAGGCAAAGGAGCAAATGCCTTTGCTGAAATCAGCCTCATGCTTCAAAGGTTTGCTTTTGAACCTGGAAGGGTTACCCAAGAAGAAAGATTACAGCAAGTGTTCACTTCCTAAATATGTGGTATTCCCCATTTACCCTGTGAGCAGTGAAATGAGAATTTAGAGACTTTTGGGGACAGAGTGTACCAGGTCTAGTTGCAATACAGTTCAGTTCCTTCATGGCAGCCCATATGTTGCTGTATTCTAGATATGTGACTAAAACAGTGTTGATAAAGTGATGTTTCAGTTGTTGCTCAGCAGTGCTTGCACAGCTTCAAGGCTTTCTCCATTTCTCAGTCTGTACCCCGCTTCAAGTAGAGCTAGGAGTGGGCAAGAGATTGGGAGGGGACACAGCTGGGACAGCTGACCCAAATTGGCCAAGGAGGTATTCCAATACCATAAAACGTCATGCTTAGTAATAAAATTGGGGGAGATTTTCCAGTAGATGTTGCCTGGAGACAGGCTGGGCTTTGGTCTGGTGGTGGGACATGGAGATCGATTACTTTTGCTTTTCTCCCCCCCTCCCCCTTCCTCTCACCTTCACTTACTAAACTGTCTTTATCTCAACCCACAAGTTTTTCCCACTTTTGCCCTTCTGATTCTCTCCTTGACCCCAGTGCAGGGGAGTGAGCGAACAACTGGGTGAGGGCTTAGCCACTGGCCAGTGGCTAACCAATCACACAGAGGATTCAGGAGGTTAATCCTTAACCGGCAATGACATCCAGGCTGAAGACAGGTGATAAACCATGGCCACAAAATATGGTTCCACTTCCACACTGAGGTATATCCTCTACTTATTTCAGCAGGTTTAATCACTGCAGTACACCTTTCCCAAGAAGAAAATAATGGTTCCAAAAGAGACCACCTTCTGGAAAAGTTTTGAGGTACTACTTTCATGAAGATGAGGAATTTTCATCAGAAAAGTAAAGATAAACCTGCTTAGAGCAAAAGAGATTTACACTAATTTTCGCTTCGGTAGCATATTGTAACTGATATACACTGGCTGAACACCTGAACTGCAACCACAAAAAAGGAACATAGGTATTGTGGAGGCAGATCTCACACAAAGGAGGATGACTGCTACTGTCACAATTCTGGCTTCTTCATTTCATTTCCCTGGCACAACTAGTCATATTTTCCAAGGCATGAGGCCTTGAAAACAAAAAAGCTTAAATCATGTATTATATTTGACTTCCTGGATTTCACTGAGTGACCTGATGCTGAACAGGTTGCCAAATTTATCATGTGCTAAAAGGTCTGAATTTAGGTGATGTCAGCTTGTGACAACTACAGACCCACAGATCCAGAGGAACGTTCAGCCCCTTTTCAAGAAAACAATCTTCCAAATGTAAAGTTCTTGGTCATTTTTTGCTTTGATAAAGGATGATTAGTGGAGCAGCTGACATTTACATCTCTATGGTAACAGGGATGTAACATACGTGGTGTTCAAGATGGAGTCAGATCTCAAGTTACAAAAGAAGAATTTGGGAAGCCAGAATATCTTGGATAAAGAACAAATATAGAACAATTTTTTCTGCCACTTTGAAAAGAAAACAACTCACAGCTATGGAACACTCCGTCTCCCCAAGGAATAGACAGGCCAGATGCATTCCAGCTAACGTGTCCATGTGTTTTCTCATTCTCCATGCATGGAGCATGAATGTTCCATCTACAGAGTCTGTACAAGGAAAATATTCCCTAGTCTCAAGTTTTCAAGTGTAAATGCTGTGTTCATATTCACGTGGGCTACATTCAAATACAGAACCACAAATTCTGTAGTACTCTAAATGAAAAATGCATTATAGAAGCAGTACCGTCAAAGCGCACAGGAAGTCTTCCTTTTGTTCATGCTGTAATGCTTTAGAAAAATTCTAACAACCATACTCAAAAGAATTTTTACCCCTTTGGAATAAAAGACAAAATATACAAACAAGGTCAACTGTTCTGTACTGATGTTCTCTGTTGCCTTATATTCTCATTTCTGAACGCTACAAGAATTTCAACAGTGGAACAGAACCAGATGCATTAGAATTAAGTCGTTTCATTCTGGCACATTCAGGCAAAATCTGCTTTACATGACTAAACAGTAAATATTTAATTTGGGAGAGCTGCCTACCTATCAGTGACAAGCTGCAGTCACTCAGAGGGAACATCTTCTTTTAAAATTTAAAAAAGGAAAAAGAAACTAGTCTAGGAAAGAAATCAAAGTCATTGCTCCACTCTTACCTCCTAAAAGAAACTAAATGAAAGATGCATCTGAAGTTCCAAAGGAAAATCATTGAACAGGAGTTCAACTGTGGAAAGTCTATCCTAAAATTTTTCCAGAAATAACTATCAACTGTATATAAAGAATATATATCTATATATGGCTTAGACTAGAACATCTTTGTATTAAGCTCTAAGCTGTTGGTTCAAACATGGTGAAAAAATACAAGAGTGATATATATGATTAATGACTGGGAAAACCAAGGAATTGCTTCACTTTTGCATATAATCCACATGTACATATCGCAAAACAGGGAAAAGCAGTGGCACACAAATTTGCTATTAAAACTATGCTATCTACAAACAAAAAAATGTACCCATGTTTACAAAGCTGCCATATTCCAATCCCAACTACTGCATATGACTCTAGCATGCCTTCTAGCATGACTCTGTCATTTATTAGCATTTAAATGTATATGTCAATAGTAATCATAATTAATTGGATTCAGCATATACCACAATCATAACATTCAACAGAAATGATAATAAAGTAAGCATTCAGAACCACCACCCAGCACCACAGACGTTCAGGTTTATTCATCTGCTTTTATTCAGATGTCTATCACAAAACTGAAACTCCACTGCAAATCCTTAATTAGAAATGGCACTTTTGTTTTTAAAACACAAAAATCAAAATAAGAGCAAACCATTATGGCATTGTTTTCCAGATTCCAGACCTAGAAGGTTATCACTGAAGAACCCTTGGGGGCTACAGGCTCTACCGTCTTTAACATGCAACCTCCAAATGAAAGTACTATGCTATTATCCAGCCCTGCCACTACATGCAAAAGGATATGAAAGTGCAAAAGCCCTACAAACTTTGAAATCCTGTGAGACTTGCATGTGTAATACAGTCTGAGTGTCAAATTGCCAAATTACTTCCAACTGTTCTTAAACGTACCCTTCCAGATCATCACAACTACAAAGAGGAAGAAAGAATTTTTCTGCATGCTGGAACTGACACATGGACAAGATACCCCATCAAACTCTTCCAAGATATTCTTCCTTATGCATGTTGTCACCTTAATTCAATACAGATTTTTTCAGCTTCAGGGTTATCCAAAACACATCAAACGCTCTGTCAAACAGTACAGCCTAGCTTGCTGAGTTTAAACAAATCTTACCTAGATTTACTTTTGAAACATCAAAACTCTTATCTTCTAGGGTGAGTTCTGACCCAAATTATACTCAGAAAATAAGAGTCAATCATTGTGCACTGGCCACCCAACTAATTACTCGATGCCTATTGTAGAACACATAGCCTTTCCAAATCCTTTAGTGAAGTTCCTCATCAACTGCAGCACAGAGAAAAAGGAACTCGTCTCAGCTGCGGGAAGAATATGATCTTGTGATCCAGCTAAAGCCTGCTCAGTCAAACACTTGCCAGCAGCCACTGATAATATCATAAATGCACCTACAATGTTCCCCAGAGGAGAGATAACAACTTAGATGATATTTTTATTTTCAGGACTGTCAGACCAATTTCCACCCGAGACACACGCCTACTGAATTAGTGGAGCACTGCAGCCTTTTGTACCAGAACTTTAAAGCCAAAAGTACACTGGATAAATAAAACTTAGTTTATTTACACCTAGCTAGAGTAACTGCATAAAAACAGAATAGATACTCACCATCTCAGATTAATATATTCAGAAAATTTTCACTATGCAACTAGATTATAGTAATGTCTTCACATAAGCAGATTTTTATAATAGAAACTTATGCCATTTAGGCTTAATTTGTCAAACTGATAGATGATACTTTCTGAAGTAAACATTACTTTTCCCACAGAAGCCAGCACTTCAAGTACTCTTTGTCCGGTACAATGTCATCCAAGTCCTAGTTGTTTTCATTGCATATTTATACAACACTCAATTAAATGTATTTTCAAACACTCTCTCTAAACTGTGTTTCTATTTGTTTTCCAAAACAGGAGCCCTTAAAGATATTGTTGTACCATTTAATGGGATACATGCAAAACCCCACAACTTTTTCCAGGACCTGCCTTCCTTAGTGCTCCCACCAACTATCCTCAGAGCAGTTAATTCCTAGAGAAAGAATGATTAAAGGAGCTTTCATACCACACTACGTATCTTTATACAGAATTTTCACTTTCAAACCTTTCAATACCTTTCCTTATTTTAACGATATGTGTGACGATTTTATGAATGTGAGATAATGCCTTTTTTAAAAGGAAAGTAAACTATTATTCTAGCCTGCATCTAGTCAAACATTGCCTAGATCACCCGAAGCAGACATTAAATGTTAACTTCCGTACTCAGTATCTGTTTTTCTTGTACCGCTAATAGTGCAATTGAAGGTGCTTTTCCTACTACCTGTTACCCAGAAATATCAAAAAGAATATTAGAAGTTCCTGAATATGCAAGATTAGCCTACCACTTCAAATGTAAGAAACTATGCTACCTACCACCACAGATAGCATGACAATTTCACACGTTTTTTATTCACGTTCACATTAACTTAAGAAGTGTGTATGAGGTCTTTCGCCCCAGCCCATAATTAACACTGATATGCTTTAGGAGGCAGGGGAACCTGCATTAAGCTATAAACATCTCAGGTTTATAGAAGAGCACCAGGGTGCATGGAACCCCCCACTCTATCAGTTACCGATGCTGGAAGGGTCCATTCTGTCCTGACTCCATCCTGAAAGTCACTCACTTTTCCAAGAACAGAAGCCAGAAAGCACAGCAGGAGAGGGCAGCAGAGGCTGCTGAAAGCCTTGACATCGCCTAGCAAGAGCAAATCCAAATATCACACTTATTAAGAAACAGCTCTACATCTTGATGGCTCAATGGATCTCCTGTAAATCCTGTCAAGTGGAGAGAAACAAAAAGAGGGCATGTTCACGCAAAAGAGGCAGAGGTACACATCTTTGGGAAAAAAATGCCTATACAGAAAAAAAACTCATAAGCAGTGTCAAAATATGCATTAAACTAAAATGTCTGTCTGTTAATATAATGCAGGCACACTTGGCTTTGTTCACCCATAAATTTTATATTGTATTGAAGCTTTTCTGTTATTCTGTTTTGCTTTTTCATATTTTTCTTCTTCTAAAAAGGAAAAAGAAAAAAAGAGCAATCATAAAAAAAATTTAGAACAAATTCAAGCACATACCAAAGCCAGTAAAGGTTTTGCAGTTCTCTTAAGATCAAATGTGTTATTAGCACTAAATACTCACTATTCCATAAAGAACATCCTCTAGCCAACTAGCCAGAGCATCATGAACCATAGCAAATGAAGTAGGATAAATTAAAATCTCAACACATTATGAACTTCCCAGTAGTTTACATTTATCCTATTTTCTTCTACCAAGAATCAAGTTCAAGATATGTTCAGGAACAGCCAGAGGTGCTAAGATAACTATGCATACCATAAAAGAAAACATATTTGGGGGATTTATTGACTGGATCAACATGTTCAGAACCCTGCTTTCTCAGAGATGTCAAGTGTTGTTAATGCTACCTAAGACACCATTGACAATATTGTTATGACAGGGACACTACTGCAACAGCTTGAAGAACAGAATAAAGTTCTTGAAGGTAACATAGAAATTATTGAAAATCTTAACACACCTGTAATCTATTGTATTGTGAAATCTGATTGTATGATGCAAAGACATGTAAGATTAGAAACTACCAATAATTTAACTCCTAAACTTGAACACCTCCACAGTGTAGACCACTTCAGGCATTAACAGTTCATCTCTTCTTTAACACGACCTAGAAACTAATATCCGCATTCTCTGCTAATTTTACATGGTAAAATTTTGTTTTTAATAGAATTATGGACATCTACCCAGATAATATCAGTCTAATCAGGACATTTTTATATCTAATCTTAGTTGTAAAAAACAGAGTTAGTGTGAGTTTGTAAATGGTGCACTTTATAGCTAAAGCAGATTCTCATCTACAAAAATCATGGGCTTGGGAAATTATCACACTAAAACAACAGAAAAGAAAGTGCAACAGCTGTCGAAGGTAGCAAACTTCAATTCAAGCTGTCCTTCTCCAGAATGAGATAAAATGAGGCAGGGAGGAGAGAAAAGCAAAGAAGAACAGGATTAGTAACTCAATTAAACCCAATGAAATATATGTAGGAATGCAGCATTTGTGATGTAAATTTGATAATAATACACTCCTCAATAAACTTCATTCAAACCTGCTTTGTGATTCATTGTCAAACACATAATTCTAGTGATTCATTCACAAAAGAATGAATGATCTAATATGGCTTTGAGATAGACAATATACAATCTGGAGGAAGGTTGCCATAGGTTTAGAAGTAAACATTACCTTAAGAAGCAAAAACTTTTTTTTTTTTACTTTACAGTTCAAAGAAAGAGGAATGGATCTAATTCTAAATAAAAGTTTTAAACGATTTTTTTAAAATCCTCACCTATATCACAAAACTGTGATTACTCCACATTAGCTTAAATACAGGATACTTATTTAGCATATCTATTTTAGCAACTTTGTTGATTCTGATGAACTACCTCAAAGATTTCTTCATTGGATCAACTTCAATTTGGGAGAGACATACACAGTACTGCAACAAATGGATTCATCTTCGGCAGCCCCTTTGCAATTCTTCTGCATGATTAAAAGCAGATTATTAAAGAATACTTTACATCACACAGCATTTTATAAAAAAGAAGCAAGAAAACAAACCCGTAAAACCTGGACATATAAATAAATATGCTCTGTATTTTAAACCCATGCATACCACCACTGAGTTTTATTATCTTCAGTAGGAGTAAAAAAAAGCCTTCAAATGTAATTCAGGTCTGAAGAAATACAGAAATACCTATAACTATCTCCACACATACCAATATATTTCAGGATAAGAGCTTAGGCACTTGATCTAGACAGTTAATAAAGAATATTTCAGGGCTATGTATCCTATTTGGCTTGAATTGTAATAACATTTTATTTCTGGATGAATGGTAGAGGCTTTCTCTCCCTTAGTAGTAGTAACTTCCAATCATTTAATGATGATCTGGAGAACAGCTAATGCTGTTCTCAATATACCAAAGACAGAACGCACTTAAAAACTGGCTTCAAAGGACACAAATTAATAACCATGAATAAAGGCAAAACTAGGTCCTCATACATGGAAAACTATTCAATTGCTGACTGCCTTAGTCCTGCATAGAAAGCGGAAAGAACACTGACCCATTTGGATTCACAGTAGAATGACTTCAGCTTCAACTGTACCACTAACAAAGGTGTACTATGACAGAATAGTAACATTAGAAGTTGGAGAGTTTTTTGCTTTTTAGGGGCATGTGGTTCTGGTTTGGGTTTGTTTGATTGTTTTTTGGTTTTTGGGGTTTTTTTTTGAAGAGCACATTTTACATCTAAGGATAGTAGAGATGTACAAGCTAAAAACTGAAACTAGTAGGAAAGTGCTCCACATAAGATGTATAGAACAATTACAATGATGCAATCTGAGGTAACTACAACTGATACTGAAGTATGATTTTGTTCTTCAGTCAAGTTTAAATATTTAAACAGTGGAAGTAAATACTTTCTCAGAGTACAAAAGAACTTACTTTAAAAAATAGCTTTCACATTCTTTAGAATGCGCAATGCCTTCGGGATGAGGAGAGTACAGAGGAGGTACTACGTTCTAGTAGGGAAAAAAATTAGCAAGAATTCTACTCCCCATGAATGAAGAATCTGTCACGTGACACTAACATGTCTGAAAATACTCTGCTGATTTTTTTAAATACTACTGAGATGCGAACCGCACATTATTACGTTACTATAAAAAACTCATTGTTAAGCGAGTCTGTAACATGACTGTTTCTTTGCTGCTTACTGAATGCAATCTTTTCCATAATACTTACAAATTGTTGCAAATTGCACATATTCTCTATCTTCAAATAATGCGGTTTAGTAGCAAGTCTTTTACATTATGTATGCTTGGCCAGGTGCCCCAGAACAGCCACACAGGACCAGAGGGCAAGTGGAAATTGGTTATAAGCCACCTTTCCACTTCTCTTACCCTTTGCCTGGTAGGAATAAGACAGTGTTATGTACAAAACGCCCAAGGGCTGTTCTTAAACATGACCTTCAAGTAGCTGCTACACCAGCTGAAAATTGCCAAGACTGTATGACAACACAAAAGTTTCTTTCAGCGACGATTCATCAGCTATAAAATTACTGTGCATCAACACAGTTCTAGCTCTCTGCATTCCTTAACCTCACAAATTAAGTACTAAACTCTGCTACCATTATACTACAACCAAGCACATCATGATTCATGGCCGGTCCCAAACCTCTCCTGTTTAAGTTAATGAATGTACTGAAAACCACAGTATTCATGTCACAATTATTTCTGATTAAATGTAAAAGCTTCTAGCTTTATCATTTGAAAATAATAATAACAATAATAACCCTGAAGTTCTCTTCACTGGACCTGCAAGATGTTGTTTAACTGATTTATCCATTACAGAAATTATTTTTACAACCTAAGGAAAAAGCCCTACGCTTTCAGGTTTATCCTTTCCTCATTCTTCCAACTGCTCCTACATAACCAGTGGCTACTGAGGGGTGGTTAAAATAAAAAATCCCTCCACAACACAAAAGAATTACCCAAACTACATCTTTTCCACTGGAACATCTGATATAGAGGGCACAACTGGAGAAAAAAAAAATAGTAAAACACTAACTATGGCCTATTAGTTTCATCGGGATGACAGTATTTTCATGTTAACCCAAAAATACATACATATGCAACCAGAGCATATATGGTATATATTTTAGAAAGAGATCTCTTAGTGTATCTTAGAATCTTTAGTATCTTTAAGAAAGAAATTGTTGTAAACGTAAGACTCAAAATTCAGGAAATATGCCACAGGATACATTGAAAACTGTTTCCACCAGCCCTTCTATGAAGGGCATTTTAACACATAAGCCTGGTGCACAAGAACAAAAGATTAACAGGCATTCTAACCGATAAAAGTTGTAAGCAAACCGAAAACCTCTATCTTGCAAACAGTCTATTTGCCAAAGTAAAAAGTGTTATTGTTCTATTATTAGCAAAATTACAAGTACTCTGAAAACTACTTATCTGATTTTCTGGTTTAATATGCTAAATAATTAAAATACATATGCAGATGAGAGTTGTACTCTAAATTAATAAACTGCAAGCTTCTTTGCTAATCTAACCAGTGTTTGGCATCAGTTGGAACCCTGACAACAACAGAAGAGCATAGCAGAAAAACATTGCCCAAGCCAAACAGCCTTTTCCCTTCTAACATTTCTTACATACATTATTACAATCTAGCCATCACACACTTAACAAATGCTTGGGATTAGAGAACTGAGAAGTTATGGATGACAAGACAACACTGTGTGTACATAATCTCTCCTAACTTTAACTCCAAAAAGTCTCCATGGAGATTTAAGACAAAAACCAGAACCTCTCTGTCAGAAAGAAAAACATCTGAAGAGCATCAATATGAATAAAACAGAAAAAGCTACCAGTCAGATGCATATAAATCTTCCTACAGACCATGCCAGCTTCCTGAAGGTACATCTATTGTATATCAACTGTTACTAAGGTAACAGCACAGCTTCTACCCACCTTGCTTCACTGGGCACACACTCTACCTATATACCTCTGTTTTTCACTTCTCTTTCTATCTCAGTTACCCTCAGTTACAGTCTCAGCTTTATGCAAGGAATCTTCCTCAATCCATCTTATTACTCATCTTTCACTTTCTTGCAGTCATGATGACAAGAGTAACTATTAGTGCACTGCAAAAGAGAAGGCAGAGTTACAATTTCAGCCCTGTGCTTCAGTTCCGTATCCCTAATAGGTATGGCACTGAATAAGAGAATATTAATCTGGGAAAAAACCTTGCTCGATCAATTTCCCCATTTATTTGTTACTTTCTCGTGTAGGGTGAAAAAATAAAAGAGGGGAAAAACATCCACCACTGACTTTTGAAGCTCTCTTTAAATCATGAAGGTAGTGTGAATAACTGGTAAGGTGGCCCTCTATAGACTTACTACATCACACTGAGTCAATTATTATAACAAAACCACATTTAATATTTCAACATAGTTCTAAGGTGTAACTTAGAAAGAAGTCATTTGTCTTTACACTGAAGTAGTTTTCCATATACTCCAGCCAGGATTCAGGTTACGTCCTACTAAGCCACAATACAATTACAACATATATTAACTTGAAATTAACAGAAGCGGGAAAGATTTAAATGCAGAGGTACAATGGGAACATATGCAAAACAATCCTTAAAAGGCGCAAAAACAAACATTAAAAACAATAATCAAGATATTGTCTGTACTGCTTTCTTCCTTCCCCCATCATAGAAACGGGAAATAGGAAGTATTTTAAATTTTATGCACACTATACTGAAGCAAGCAAGGTACATACTTTTATTATGCTTCAGTTAGAGCACCAGGTTTGCAGAAGAGAAGTTGAAGAAGAGTCAATGCTCCACACCTCACTGCCCTAGCACTGAACAGTATTTCAGCTGTACAGAGGTTGACATAATTTATCAACAAGGTCATCCTGACAGAAGTAAAAAAACGCTCTTGTGTGGCAGAAGCAGGTGTTACCTTTGCATCCTTATGCTTCCTATTTATTACCTGCCTCACATGGTTGACCTCAGACACTATAAAACCTACTGCTATCCATTACTTAAATTAGAGAATCCACCTGTCTATCTACAGACGCCAAACCTCTATAGAAAACATATGAGGTAAACAAAAGAAGTGATTTCTGGAGGGATTTTTTAAGTTTAGGGTTTTTTGGTGGTGGTGATGGTTTTAGAGGGTTTGTTTGATTGGAGGGGTTTTTTGTGGTGGTGTGTGTTTGTTTGCCCTCCGAGTCTCCCTTGTTCTTGTGTAACTTACCAGGGCTGGCTTTTGGGGTTGATTATTTTTCAAGCAGCAGCTGAAGCAAGTTACTTAATGCTTTCTAACAAAAATAAAAGTATTTTGACATTATTGAGAAGAGCTGCAGGCAGAAATGATACAGACTTTCTACTGGCTAACATTTGTAACTTGTTGCCATTCTCGTTTTAGAAAAACAGTCCTATAGAAATAATTGATTACCAGTCACTAAAGACTTCAATTCTTCCAACAGGAGTTATTTCTCAAAAAATCTCAGCAGATAATACACTGAAAACCCAGCACTCAGGAAACAGTATCTCTGGCTTTATAGTACATTCTGTGTCCAGTTATACAGTGAATGCAATTTTAAATTTTTATAGGAATTTCAAATATTGTTTGGCATCACCATGACTTTCAGGTGTTGTACGCACAGCTCACACACTAGGCCCCTGGGTACACATGAAGTAATCTTAATAGCTACAGGTTTTTATAGAAATTTACAAATGGGGAGTTCAGGATTTGCTCACATCATCCTATTACCCTTAGCCCATATGTGTACCTGTCATCATTTATTTAGCCCCGTGGACTATTTTTTTTTTTTTAAGTTTATTGTCAGTAGAAAAACAAAGGAGAAAAATAATCTCATGGAAATTAAGTACTCAAAATTCAGAATTTTCAAAGCCAAAAATCTACCTTCAAAATTAAAACAAATCCAAAGCTTTGCATTAACAGAAAAAACAATTTTTCACCATTTATCTAGAAACAACAAATCTTATTACAGGTAAATAAAATGGCAGGTACATGAATTGCTATATAAAAATGAAAAGAAAGTTATGAACTTAATAAGATACCTATTCTCCATTTAACAGGAAAAAAAAAAAAAAGCCCACCACATTTTGTGCTGTCTGGATCCTGGCTTATTTCTATAAGCACCTTCCCGTGACATGGGACCAGAGGCTAGGGGAAAGCAGAAATTCCATTCCTTATTTCACATGTATGTCTGACAAGAAATCTTCCCTTACTAATCCTACCAGATCCCAACTCTATTGTGTCAAGCAGAATACATAAAAAAAAGGCAACTTGGTAACTCCTTCCTTCATTACTCAAACCAGAACATAACCAAACAGAACAATTAGTGAAAAAAAAAAAACATTTAATTATGGCCTTCCATTTAAACTGAAAGGGCTGAAGCCACTCCCTCTTATGTTCCTCACTAGGACAGAACATCAGTTCAGTGTTGCAAGATCAAATAAGGCAGCCCTACAGACTGCAATAAAATAACGGACCTCGAATACGCCCATAATCATATGGTCTGTATTTTGGCAGCATCAATTACCAGCTTCAGATCACCTTACTTGGAGGATCAGAGAGAGCAGAACCTACCACAGCAATTCTGAGTAGTCACAACAACCTTCCCTGCACCCCAATATCCTCATCTACAGCAGCACACTTGCAAAGTAGACCTGGAATTTCTACACAATCTCTTTGGCACTGTGTATACGTTCCATGTACATCTGCTACCTCAGAGTTGCACATTTATAGGTAGAGTATAAACTGATCATAATGTTAATCGAGATTTTCCAGGTCTTTCTGGAAAGCTTATTGGGAGAGATATTGGGATTATTTATTATTACCAGCATGGTAATAATAAGAAGCTGGGAGAGGGAGTCAACGTGACAATGCTGAACTCATAAATGTACAGATAGGAGCACAGTACCTGTCTCCCCTTAGAGCTTTCTTCTTCTAAATGAGCTAATTTACTTGGACCACGTGATAAACCATCTGCTAAAACAGCTCAGGAAAACATTTTTCGTTACACTGGTACAAGTCTCCCATATCTATGGAAATACACAAGAAGCATACTGCCGTAGCCTGAAGTGAACAGGCAAGGAAGCTATAACTGTTTGCTGTCAATGTATGACAAATTTGGATTGTACAGGTAACAGAGGTGCCAATGCTTGCACACCTGCACCAGACTAAGGATCACGTAGAAGCATAAAGACATGAATTCTACTGCTGCAGTGGCATTCAAATACATCAGTGCTGGTAACACACTCTTCTGCCAGAGGAGACCACAAAGCTGCCATCTAAAGGCATTGCTACAGTCCCATTCAGAGAAAAAGTTATCAGAGAAGAGGTAACAAAACTCAATGCAACCACTGCATTAAGTGTCCAGAAGGATCCCCAAAACCAGAAAAGATAGTAGTTTACATTTTCTGATGCACATTGTCTAACTGTAGGGAAGACACCTGCAGAACTGTAAGCTAGTAGCAAATGAGTTACTACCCAACCTGTTAGCTAATCTCTCCTTAACTAATGCATTTGTAAAGAATGAGTACTGTATTCTCAGGCTGCCCATGAAGAATGTCCAACAACTGGATATTGAAAATAAAGTTTAGCCAGAGTTCACAATTCTAAGGGAGTTTAAAGAGAACTGCCACAAACACTATAAAGCCCGAAGTCTGAGGAAAGTCTCAGACAAAGAAATAGTCACCAAGTTCACTAGCATATAAATCTTACACAAACTACTGGGAGGGGAAAAAAAAAAAGGACATCTTAGATTTAAGATTATTTCAGATGTTCAGATGCTATGAAACAGACCTGTGCAATCTAGACGTCATGTCTAGACTATTTGAGGAGCAGTGACTATCCATATACAAAACCATTTGCTTGCAATTTGGAAACCGAAGTTGGATTTCACAAGTTCAAGCAAAAGAAACCAAGTGAGGTGCACCCATGGAAAAATTGAGGTTTGGTGGTGGAGGAACAAGGCCAAGAGAAAGAAGGTGGTAAAAAGAATAGCTGGTTTTGGTGAAAAGCATCTTGGTTTCTTTTTTCCTCACCTTTTAAAATGTAAATCTTTAACCAAAACTAAATTTGTAACAGTAACATGAAGGGACTTAATATAGCTAGAATTACTCAACTGGTATTTCTTACAGAATGATTACTTCAGAATATGTCATGGATACTACTACACAAACATTTTCTCAAAATTTTTCAAAAAGGGAATTTTTAATTAAGGATAAGATGCCCTTAGCTATGCAGACTGTACCTCCCACAGTGGAAACCCCATGCAGCCAAATCCTCCAAGACAGGTTCCTTCAGTTGTTTCCTCTGTTCCATCCCACTGATAGAGCAGGATTTGCCTTGGGTTGCGATGACAAACTCTCCATATCATGAGAATTTATGTTGTGACAGAGTAGTATTTTTTCCCTGAACTTGAGAATTTGGGATTCATGTCTGGTTAATGACTGTAAAGGCAAAGGCTAGTATTCTGGTTTTGAAAAAAAAATCATACATCTTTTCCCAGAAAAATAAGGAAAGATCGCCATGAAGAATAAAATCAATTTTATCCTTGAAGAATAAAATCAATTTTATCCTTGAAATAATCTGAAGTATTTTCATGATGTTTCTTTGGAAGTTCTTTATGTCTTCTTACTAAATAATACAAAGCATACATAATCATGAACACTGGAGTAAAGTAGAACATTACGACAGTGTTTACATCAAATAAAACGTCCTTTGCATCTTCTCACACATAGTAATTACATACTTCATGTTCCAAAATGCTATCTTGCACAAAGCAGCTGAAAAGGCAGAATGTTTATTCTCCTGCTCAGTTCTGACATGGTTGGATCTCAGCTGTTTCATTACACTCATTTTTTTCCCCCAAAATTCAAAGTGATGATTTGGTACACAGTAAAGTATCCAAATACTTTGTAAAGAATGTTCTGCTACTTTTTTGTCATCAAATGTGCACATGAAAGACTACAGTAAAATTAAACAAGAAATAAAATGCACATCTGTGTAAAAGACACAGCAGCAAAAAAAGGTCGTCCCTTCTTCAAGCCAAGAAACTAGAAGCCAAAAGAAGCATGCTTTACAATATGCATCTTGCTTTATAGCAAACAGAAGAATCCTTCATAAATAACTTTCTTTATAGTAATGTACTTTCTGAAATTTTCAAGGTGAAGGTTAACAAAGTTTTAAATTTAGATATAGCATGGTTTGTTGTTTTCAGTACCAGAAAGATATTCCACAGAAACAGCAAAGTGAGTGCAACTTGTTAAAGTTGGTATGACGCATGTTTAAGCAAAACAATCATCACTTCTAAAAGCACTTCCAGGTTGAGTAGTTGACCAGTAAGAGAAATATTTCCATAACATCGAAAACCACATTGATCTTTAGTACAAAGCACTTGCTTGGAATCAAAGGAAATACATACTTGACCCAAAACTTATTTGAAAGATTCACATTTCCTGCTAAATTGCAAAATCAGTGTAGCTTAACACTGCTTTATACTGGACACACTGTCACATCATGACCTCCAAAAATTGCTTTTGAATAGTATTTGCCAACTATATTAAAAATTAACAGTCCAGGGCGTAGAGACAGATAAATCCCTTCTCTCTTCCCTTCCTTGTTTCAAAAGCATTATCTTCAGACGCGTCTCTTTTTTATCTGTCCCAAATCAAAACAATCCTCCTTAAGTCTGAAATTCCTAAAGATGGAACCCTTCTCATAAGAGCCGTTTTCATAGCCCACGCTGTGACAGTGCTGCAGGGATACCGTGCAACTTGCTTCTCCAACTGCCTCTCATTAGCAGTAAATCAAGTGTTTATTTGTAGTTCCGTATCACACATCGCTGCAAATTCCTGTTTTGTAGCTCACTCAAACTACCCACACCTAAAATCCAATCTGTAAATACAACTTAGCACATCTCAACATGCAAGACGCTTGCCCTGACATTAGTTTCCTCCTACTTTTCAATCCTCTGTAACAAGAAGCTGCCTCAGCTTCCAAGTCCTATATTTATCTCTCCACGACCTCCACAGGATTCTGAATCTGTGCACTTTAGAGAGTGTCTTGCTGTTTAAAAGGCAATGTTTGTAGTCTCTCAGCTCCTCTTCCTTTTATTCCTTGTTATTTAAAATTCAATTTTTCTATAATGTTTCCTGGCTCTAAACATATACATAACCACACTACTGGAAAACACACCTGTACACACATCAGCAGACATCACTCGTACATAGCACACATCATCAAACTCCCTGACATCATACTTAATTTAAAACTTGTTCAAAACTTACAGGATTTTTTAAAGGGAAGCTCATCTCAGCTGTCTACTGAAGCATCATTTTCTTAACTTCATAGCAACTGCCACATTCCTTCAGGTAGTGATATGCACGTTTAAAGACCATAAAGAATTTCAGCCAGTGCCCTCCTCACCTGCATTCACATGCATTTGCCCTTAGTATCATTTAAAACCAAAACCAAAAACCAAAAAGCCACACACACACAAAACACCCACATGCCAAACTGTTCACTCAATCCTTAACATCAGTTTTGTACCTTGCATACACTTCTGTACTGATAGAGGAAATTTTAAAGCATGTTTTATACTTAAAGCATATCAGCAATACATAAAGGATGAAAAGATGAAGGAGCAACTTTTCTTCTTTATTTTATTTTTTTCCAGATCTAACCAGCTGCTACAATTTTGGTTTTGTGGATTTTTTCAAATCTTCACACCACTGCTCACCTACATGTGATGAAGCATGACAAGTCATTTGGGAGTTTCCCACCCTCTATATTTCCTGTAGTCCAGTAGGCTAAAACAATTAAATAATATTTACCAAAGCAGGGTTTCTACCCAACACCTGTAAAAACGCTGGATAACAATAAAATTTCTGAGTGCATTCAATGTTTCCCTTACACAAAACATTTTCAGAACACAGATGATAAATGAAGCCTTACAAAGAAAAATGATTCACATATCCTGGTAGGCCAAATATTTGGTCTGGACTGACTATAGACGAAAAAAACAAAGAGTTTCCAGTAAGTGTGAGCACATCTTATAGCCCATGTGAGCAAAAATTAGCTCCTTATCCACCTGCCAGAATAGCATTAATGCCAATGTTGAGGCTGTTCATCATTTCTACCAGCTAAACCCCGGACAAGCACATGCAAGCCAGTATTGCAGAGTAACATAAGAGGATCCCAAGGCTTTGACTGAGTGCTTAGACACTGTTTGCTCTGCATTCTCCAGTACTAGACAAGCCGTGGAAGTAGCCGGGAAGTAGCAAGGCTCTGCAGTTATTGTCCTTCTGTCATTCCAGAATTTCAAAGAACTGGTGTGTCACCATTGAAACGTCTCTGAGTTACCAACCAACAACTTGACACAACCTTACAGGAAAGCTCTGCTGCCTGAAGATAAGAGGACTTACCTAGAGCACCTTTTAGGAGGCACAAACCACAAAGCGATTGAGTAGAATGATTTTCAAGTCAAAATAACAATAGTGACAGAATGCAATTCCATCAATGCTTACTTGATTTAAATCAAATGGAAACAAATACATGCCAGCCATCACACAACGCAAGCAGATTGCCACAGTAGTCAAAATCATTTCATTATGTCATCTTACTAAACTACTGCATGACAAACTTTGTTCTCCACAGCTGCAGAGAAGTTCCAAACAATATGTTTAGCTTCCCAACCAAGAACAAAAAGAACGGGTCTACTTCAAAAAGGCAATCAAAATTAACACCATTGTTTGAAACATCCACAAGTTAAACACTATTTGTTTGTGTTCTGGCTTTCAAAGGTTAACAGTTTATTTCATTCCCTCCTCCCCTAAGAACGCAGCTGCCAGAGTGACTTTTAATTAAGTGGAGATCAACACAAAGAATGTAGTCCTTTGTAAGAGATGCTAAAAAACAATGTTGTATTCAAATCGTTTTCATTTTAAATCAAGAACTCTGAAACGTCAGAAGTGTTACTGTGTATTGGCACTTCTTCACTAAAGCTGAACTTTGTAGAATGTGAATTATATTTTGTCCATGTAGCATAACATTGTTTCACCTGATCTGTAAGCACAGTTATACAAGTACTGCAAATGCTATTAAATACCTACGTGACTAAAACGAAAAAACATCAACAATAGAAAGGCCTAAAATAAACATCAATTTGTGACTATGCTCTTTTAGTTTTTTAGATACTTCTTTTAAAACTGTAATGCAAGAATAAAGTACGATTCTCTGCTTACGTGCTGAATCACCTACTTCCTCACAGCCATCTGCCGCCCCATAAAAAAGCTACACTGCCAAGATTTTACATGTCAAAATGCATTTCCAGTGCATGCACCATTAGCAGTAAAAGTAAAAACAACCAAAAAAAACATCCTCATTCTCTACTTTGCAGCTGTAAGAAACTGAAGGAACTGTTTTTTTGAAATCAGAGCATAACTGAAGAAAACAGAGCTGCACGCATGTCTCAGCAAACAATTAAATGACACTTGACTATGAGCCCATATTAATATGAGGTTAATAGAATATAACCTCTCCCTTCGGGGGTTGTGGCAGGCCCAGAATATTAACTGGAACATACTATAATGTGTCTGTTACAAAGGAAAACAGGTATTCTTTTCAGTGACAGTAAATTATGTTCTTGCAAGTAAGTATGCTACTTTCAGATAGGTTTCCTACAAAAACAAGGTTTATGTCATCCACTGCCTTTAACCCAAATAAATACTGTCCAATGGCCCCGATTTCAAAAAAGTTAGTATTTAAGACACCCTGTTGCTTGTCCAGTAGCAGCATTACTAGGGACATTCAAGGCAAAACGTGCAGAAAAATGTCAATAGTTCTGTTGTTTATGAAATAATCTGCTAACTTGTTTCTCCAAGTACCTTGACTCTTAAAATACAGCCCTATTCAAATATACCACAAATAACCTCAAATTTAATATGCCCAGGAACACCAGCTGGGTACACTTCCTGCAAATTTACCCACTACACACAGTCATATTTACAGCAACATTAATTCCATCTCCCAGCTCTGATACGTCAGTCATTACAGGGTTCAACGCTCAGGGTTTTTTTTGAGGTGGTTTTTGTTCTGATTAAAGTCACTGCAGGCTGAAACACAAAACATAAATGAAGCAGTTCCTTTATACATATAAGCATATATATACATACAAATATTATATATGTATACACCCATAAATTATTCATGGCTTTCAGAAAACGCACATAATAAGCACATTAGAGGATAAGATAAGAATTCAAAGTGGTTTTGAAAGTCTGGAAAAAGTTACGAAAAATTGTTGAAGCATGACTAAGGTGAACTGGAAAGCTGCAGAGTTGTCAGAACAGCTGATTGCACATACATGGGATGGTGAAACAATTATCACTTTGGCTAAAAGGGATATGGAGCTTAATGCGGAAAGTAGACCACAAAGTGACCCTCAGTGTTGTGACGTTGAAAATTAAAATCAGCCTGATGTCTACACATCTGGAACTGCCTGCAAAACCAGCAAATAACAGTCTCACTCTTAGTTTTTGGTTAGATTTCAGTTAAGTTACCATATGCAGTTTGGTCACCACACTTCAAGGAGAACAGTAATAACAGGCTTAAAACTGTACCCAAAACCAGTTGAGTCAAACACTATGAAAACCCTTCTTAGAATCTGACAGAGAAGCACTGGGACAGACTGACAAAGCTGGTTGTGACAGTGCTGTTACTGAGGGGTTTTAAGACCGAGTTAAACCAACATCCACCCCGACCAGCAAAGGCTACAGCTAACTGTGCCCTGGGGAAAAAGAATGGACCAGGTGAGTCCCTGTTCAGTCTTTCTTAAGATTGAGGACTGTAGGGCCAAAACAGGACCTCTGCCATTCACCTAATCCATTCTTGTCCCTTAGGCTGCAAGTCCCAAGGCTACAATGTTGTCTGGTGGGGTTTTTTTCCACAATTCCGTACTATTTCTGAGTTTACTGTTGCCATTAACACCAGATACTAAGACAGTGTTTACAGAGAACCACCAAACAAATTGCAAGATCTTTTTCACTAAGTGACAACAGCTAAATTAGAGATCTTTGCTGTGAATGTATATTAGGACCATCTTTTCTGGCCACTGCTTGTAATTTAGCTTGTATTTACCAATGCTGCATTTAATTCAAAATTTTAACATCCAGTCACTCATTATCACAAGCTCTTTCTGGAGCCTTTCACCATAAGCTTTACAGCCGCTACCCCGAATAATTCTGGTTTTTTCACATCATCTGCAAGTCTCATGCACTAACTATTCCACCTCTCTTTTTACCAAATATTTACAAGTTAAACCAAAATGGTCTGCAAAGTTACCTTTGGGAGTTATAAATACCAACTTTGCCTATGAAGAGTGATCATTTCCTTCTATCCTTTAGTCTGCTCATAATTCTCAGGGCTCTTACCATGTAACTAGCAAGAGCTTAGATCCTTAAAAAAATTCCAGATATGAAAATTTGATGAAAATGAAGATTGGCAAGAAATGTTGGCAAAATCTTTGTTCATCTGCCAAAAAATTGTAAAAAAATCATATGATGCTTTGTACATATATATTAAGATTACTATAGTCCAAATCTCTTCTTGGTAACTCTCAAATACATAAGAATTAAAAAAGATTCAAAGCCTTCATAAAACCATAAATAAATCTAATAAAACATAGAAGTTTGTGCTATGGTTTCCGTGAATCTATTTGTAGTGAGCACATACCAGATTTTGATAGTAAGGGATTAGGGATTACTAGCACTCAGTAACTACTGTTCATTTATAGACTTCATATGGGGATTTTTTTTTAAAAAGAGTGAGACACCTCTGTAACAGATTTTTCACAGAAACCACACGCTCATCCTTTTGGAGTTGAAGAGTTTTGCAGAATAATCATTCCTGCTACAAAACCTGTGCAGTTTGCCAGAAAACAGCAAAACATCAGACAGCTGGATGATAAAGTTGATTACCAAACATGAAGGTGCATAACAGAAACTGATCAGATCAATTTTTATATCCTGTTGAAATATTTACACTTTGGGGTTTTTTCTCAACCCAAAGAAGAATGACTAAGACTGATCTTTATAACACAGGAGCTGATTTTAATTCAGAATTGTGTTCTGCAGTTCAAGAGCCTTCTGCTTTGGAATTTCCAAGTATTTTATCAGTAGCTATGACCTCAGTTTTACAAGAAACATGAAACAAGAAAAATTGCTGATTTTGGGGGGGGACAAGGAAGGTAAGGAGGAAAGAGGTTAGCAGTGGGAGACAAGCTTTTTTATAACTTCAAGCACACTGGCCAAGGATAAACTGAACACACACAACTCAGTAACAAAAGAAGATATAAGTTGCATGGGTTTTATTTTTCAGCATCCTGTCATTAGCCATCATAACTATGGGAAAGAGAACGTCTCCAAGGTGACTTCCATAAGACAATATAGGTCCAGTTCAAGTTAAGATTTGTTTTAATTATTACTTTTGCATAAATCTTACCTCTGAGTTTTCTAGCTTTAAGTAATGCTAAGCAAGAAAATAACAGATTATGAAAACAATAGGATTTTAGAGGCTTAACTCGGAACAATCCTCATTTCTGTTAGAATTAAGCAGGGATATAAATGTTGCTTTATGTCTTCTAATAGGGTCCTAACAAGAAGAGCAGCTATGGCTATCAATGAGCGTGTCTAGAGACTAGACTCCTGAAGCCATATGTTCTTGAACTGCAATTTTCTAAAGCTTTGCCATTTACTAATAAACTCAACCATATTTTCTTTAAAAAAAAAAAAAAAAAA
>VXBJ01000797.1:376621-395746 GCA_013400055.1 Nycticryphes semicollaris
GCAAAAACAACACACTTTCTACCTTTCCAACCTTGTGAGGCTTCTGGATACTTTTCAAGACCACTCTCTCATAAAAATAAAAATGCTTCAGTGACAGTCTTGCCTCTTCCAAAAAGAAGCCATGTGGCAAAAGGGAACAAAATAATAAAACCAGCACCCACAAGGATATTTTGTTAGATATGTATGATCTCATCTCTCTTCATAATAAACATTATAAACAAAATATTTGGAAAACACGGTACTGAAACAACAACCTTACAAAAGTATCACTGCTTAACACTGTTTACTCAGTGGCAAACCTGGTATCATTATTTATGCAGATTAATAAAACAGGAAAGCGAATCTTTTGAAAGAAGAGTTTTGAATTCCAAATCACAAACATGTGGCTCTCTATGGTTTTGTTTTCTTTTCAGTTGCCTGTAACTGAAAAAACATGACACTTGCTTTGGCTGTCCTGACGCATTATAATGCCTTCACAGCTGACACACCACAGCTTTGCCACTCGAGTCCTAGTGCAACCTATTGAGATGGTTTGGGATGTTCTAGTTCTTTTTGTTTTTTCTCTGCGGAAGATGATCAGCCCCTCAGAGCTGGGAAAAGGGAACATATGACCCATGCCTCAATCACATCAATACAAATCCAGGTGTCTCAGCTTAAAGAACAATTTACCAGTAGCTTGAGTCAAGACTTCAACTCATCAGCAGAACTAGCAAGGAACTGGCACAAATGTTGAAAATTGCTGAAGGGGCAGTTGCCCCCAGCTAAAGGGCAAACATGAGCCTTACACGGGCATTACCTTCACTCACTTTAGCAAAGTGGACCAGAAGTTGTTACTTAAAATAATCACTTAATTTCTAGCAACTATAAAATATCTAGAGAGGAAACTTAAATCTCCACAGCACTTTGAACACTTAGAACTTGCATAAATTTCTGAACACAAACTCTAACCTCTGACTATTTGATATCACAGAAAAAGCTCACATTATTCTGTGCATAAGCCTTGTTATCTTACCTGTTTTGGAAATACTATTAAAAGGATCCAAACCTTAGGCTTTCTACTGCTACACACACTAATTAGTTTTGGAAAAGCAAGAGCTTTTGCCTCCTCAAAGGCATAAAATAAGAATAATTCATTAATTATATTTCTAAGAAATGTGAGGTGAAGCCCAAAGTCAAAGGCAACGCTCGGGCAGCAGCTCTTCCCTCCCTTAACAGGGGCATCCAACTAGCTCCGTGGTTGCAGTCAGGCCTCAGGAAGAGGCCCCAGGGTCAGGCACTTTGCGAAAGGCAAGTTCTGCCTAGAAGCTCACCACCAGCCACGCGGGTAACAGCACCAGGAATTTCCAGAAGAACCCACCATTTTACTAAATAAGCTTCTGAACTGCATAAAAGCTATCTCCAGGGTGTACTATCAGTTTTCAAAGCTGAGGAAAGAGAGGATATCAAGGGTAAATACAGACCCTTCCATTAGGCGCAGTGAATTCAACAACAATTTTCAACCACATCAGCACCTGCTACCAGCTCTTACAGGATCAGTATTGAGAGCTGTGTCCATTACTAAACAAAAAACATTGAAGAAAAAAAAATTCTCACAAACTGAAGGTTCAAAGAACTTACAGTCTGAAAGAGACTAGAAATAAATTACCAGTACAATACAGGAAAAAAAAATGTGGTTTTAAATCTGGTTTTAAGTATGATTTTGAATTCTTTTTTAGAAATTCTAAGTTCTTAAAAAAATATGAAACCTACTTCTCTCTTCACAAGTTGCAAATCAAGAAAAAAAATCCTTCCATAACTTCTATTAGAATGATTTGTGTTAATCCTAGTTTAAAAATAGCACATACTAACAATATAGAACAGTAACAGCTTAGTCATTCCACAAGCTTCGTAAAACTACTATTTTTCTTGGAAATTAGACTAATTATGAAGAAACAGTTCTGCAGGAACAAAATGTGTGGCTTTCTTCATTTTTTAATGCAATTGCAATTTGCATTTTTATGAAAAGCAGCCTGTGTAACAGCATTTAAAAACACAGATTTCCTAATTTACTGTTTTTTAAAAAGTACTGTGTGGCCATTCAACAGTATTTCAAGAATTAAAAGTCCATTACAGTTGTACTCATGACATTTTGTCCTTTTGGAAACATCATGAGCACTTTGTTAGTCATACAGTCAGCTTATGCTTACTGCCACTTAGAAATTGTATTTATAGATCATAGAACAGTAGTCAACAAGAAGGATGAGTGCTTGTATTTCTTTGTCCAAAGCACAAATACAGATGTTAAAGGTACAAATTTAAAACGTGAAGCAGTTTAACAATGCAGCAATAGAGCTAAGAGGTTTATTGTGCTACAACTAGTGCAGTTGTAAGAAACTAGGAAGAAACATGAATGCGATGCTTTTTAGATAGGCAAATAGCTAACAGCCATAAGCAGTACTAAGGGGGCTCTAACTTCTCATTCTGTATTTTCAATTAGTGCTTCCTTAGCCAAGCTAAATATACCATCTTAAGTCTCAATGCTTAATATCTTTCTCTAGCTCAATTATTTCAGAAAACTTCACACCAAACACTTTTTCTGTTTTTAAGAAGTAAGACTAGGGAAAAGAACAGTTTTGCCTAAACTGTATTTCTAGCAAACACTCTTTTAGGCCCAAAATTCATAGCAGGAATGAAACCTAGCCTCTGTGGTTATGTGATGAACTGATATTTAAAGACGTAAAACACGAGAAATCAGATTAACTGGACAAGAGGACTTTATCTCAGAAAAACACAGCGTAGATAAAAACAGCTAAACAGATATTAAGAGAGAGAAAAAGAGGGGAAGGAGGAACAGTCAGACACTAAGGTCAGAGATTATCCTGGTGTAAACCTAGAAAACCAAATTAGATGACAGAAAGAATATTAAAGTACCAGAATGTGTCAAATAGAGCAAGCAGAAACAGTGACAGAGCACGGGTTCCCAAACCACAATGAAGCAATATGCAGCCCACTACAGAGCCTGAAGGGGACGCTGCCAAACAACAGCACTCAATACTCCTGGCATTAATATTTATGGCATCTGGCAGGAGTAGCTCAACAAAGCCCAGTTTCCAAAGCACAATTTTCCACAACTGAAGTCAAAATTCTAGAAAGAAGAGCCGTCATTCCTTTGCATCCGCAAGTATCTGAGAAATCCTCTACCAGAATGTCTCCTCTTCCTTCTAGTTACTATTCCATTAGACTAAGCATGTAAGTCTACCATTTAAAAAGACGTTTCCAGTCCTGCTGAAGACCTATCCAAGTGTAAGATAGCAAATTTTCTGGGGTTTGCATTTTAGAATCCTAGGAAGCAACATAAAAATGACATTAAAAGGATGTTATTCCTCCCTTCCTCTCCTCCCCCCTCAAATTTCTGATTTTGTAACCCCAGTAAAATTCCTTTGTCTCTTGTTATCCATTGAGGTCTCCCAGGGTCCAGTGTGGTTTTTCTATGCAGCTGTCCTGGATTTGTATCCAAAATTATGATGATTTTGTATTTTGTGTGTATTAGGATTCCTCTACTACAGCTACACAAAACCTCAGACTGTACTAACCGTCACTGGTGACTGGGTTTGGGGGCAGTACTAACAGTCTGTTACCTATGTCCACCTTAGTGGAAATCTTGTGATACTTTGCTGTTACCTTGAGCACAAGACTACTACAAAGCAAACAAAGAATGTGTTCAATGACTCCATTTTTTTCATGCTACACAATTTGTAGAAGACTGAAATTTGAGAATTGTAAACAACAGAGACATGGAATCATGATGTTATCTAGTCACTAGCAGATAGGCAATAACAAGCATGTTCTTGGCTCACTGAACAGGGATTTAGCTGCCAAATCCCAATCAACACTAATTGGATTTTCCTTGACTTCAGAATATACCACTGACACCAATGGAATAATTTATTTCAACAAATACATATAACTGCAATACAATTCACAAGGCACCAAACAGAAGAAAATTAATCAATAATGATAATGTTATTGTTAGAAATCACTTTTTTATTCCCACTACATAAGCAAGAGGCCTGAAAATCTTATGTTACTGCAAAGGAGGAGTAAAAGAAGAGATGAATCAAAGGAAGACTTCCTAACTACCAGTATGTGTTTCTAAGATACAACTTTCACTGAAGTTTACTAAGGCTGACCAGTGAATCTACAGTTCCTCATTTTGAAATTATTCCACAGCGCTTGTGGCTTGCCTTTGTTTGTCACTTTGTAAGTATCAGTAGCTGGGAAGGTATTTTAAATTCATGTCAATGAACTACCATAGCAGTATAAATATCTTCCTCAGTGTTATAAGATAAGACTATTATGTTTGTGACACTGGAGGAGTTAAATGTCATTCTCATTGTCCCCCACTGAAAAATATGCTCGCGGTTATAGAAGGCCAGCGCTTAAATAGTATTCAAGCTTGCGTAACAAACTGTTTTCCATGAACATGCTGCAGGAAAAGTGTCTTTTTGTTTGATAATCCACAAAAATAATCCAGGACAGAAGAGGGGAGAGAGAGTTTCTTTACTGCAATTTAGACTTAAAATATCCCCAAAGATATGAAATGCTACTTCCCTCAACAGAATCTGTCCTCGCATTTTAGGAGAAAGAAAGAGAGCTTACAGAGTAACATTTAGCCTCAATGAAGGTCTTGACTTAAAATGAAAGGCTGAGGAAAAAAAATTAAAAAAANAAAAAGAGAAGAGTATTTTTATTGCTGCTGTTATTATGACATCAAGACCAAGTGAGCAAAGAGTTTCAAACCCAATTTTTTTTAAGAGATATTCACTAGCAGACTTCTGTGGAAAAGAAGAGTTATACCGATCTGTACTGATTTTAAGATTTCTCCAAAATTATAATGAATCTGTAAATCAAAATAGCAACCATTTTTTAAGACAACACTATGTATTAGAAGAAACCATTCTAATACATTTTAGGAAGACTGGTGGTGTTTGATTTTTTCCGATCTCCAAGCAGATTTTCAGGATAGCCTTATCTCACAAAAGAAAACCCCCTCAAAAAAACAACCAAACACGAAAACAAACCAACAAACCCACACACCACAATAAAACCACCACCCCCATATGCAACAGAATTATTCTTTTATCATTCTGTTTCAGCACAGTATTATGGAGACTGTCGCATTTGAAAATTAAACTGAGCACCGACAAGGTTTGAAGAAAGAGATAATTTCTTACATTAGAGCAACTAATTTATTTGGGAAAGTGTTTGGGCACCCATGCCCTTCTCCAGTCACAGCCAACTACAGCCATCTCTTACCAGTACACACTTACTTAGATACTGCATTCTGCTTCAGTTCTGATAGTACACTTGATGTTTCATTAAATTACAGCTACAAGAATTCTTTTGCCACAAAAAGGATTTAGTTTTCATTGGGGTATTTTTTCCCTTTGAAATTTCCCTAGATTACACTTGAATCAAATTAAGCTGTAGCTCAGTTAAGGAAGCCATCGAAATAATACCTTGATTCTGTTCTTTTTCTAAGTTTTCTGTTTTACTGAGATTGCATACCAAAACACCAAGAAATCATCCACTCCTTATACACACACTAGCCCAGAGGAATGCCCAACTACATACAAGTACTCCAAAAGAAAAAAAAAAAAGTCCTCATGAAATTATATGCTATTTACATCCCAAAATAAAAATAATATTCTTCACAGGCAAAATCTACCCCACAGACAAAATAAAAGATTCACACAACTGCATTTAGGAACCTCTCCCACTCCACCATCAATCACTTGTCTAGTTTCAAAATCCACCAAGGTACGAAGCTGTGTTAGACAAGAAAGGCTTCCCTGAAAAGTTGATAAAAATCAGAACAGAAACAACCACAACAGAGCCTACACATTACATGAGCATTTATCAGTTATGACAACACCCAAATAAAACTGCTATGCTGTTGCAAGCCTTCTGTCATACACATTGCAACTGCATACACAAGCAAGAACAAAAAACCATTAGTCTGTCTTCTTACAGCGAACGAGTCTCAGGAAACATTCGCTCCACCTCGCAGGTGTTCAGAGCTAACTGCAGGGTACAAAACAGCATCCTATAGGAAAACCATTACCATTATGGGACTATGGGCAAATTAATCACATCCAGTATTTAGCTCTATTTTTTTTAACCTTACCTCTCAACTGCTGAGCTAAGGAAGATGCAAAGCATTCTCTCTTTCACCTTTTTTGAGTACCACCATATGTAAATTCTAGGGATACATTTATGATTATGGCTTATACCACCAAATCCAAACCCAAACCAAACAAAACGGCATTTTCTCATGCCCTTCTGTGATCTTTACAAACATCCGTGTTCTTCCTAAATCCATCCACATTCCATTACATGAACATAATGAACAGGAAATTTTGGTGAAGTAGATTGCACTTCAAAATCCATGGAAAAAAGAAAATGGACCTACAGTAAAGTCTTCTGGGATTTTCTCCAGCTTTTAACCCAGAACGTCTACATTCCCTAGCACCTTTGTTCCCTTCAGAGATTTCTGTAAATGCTTTTTGTAGCAAGTTACATAACAGCTTTATACTGTGCTGATCTGTTGGAGAAAAATGTGGTTATCTACCTTAGTAAAGGTTCAGTTGAATGCAAAATAAACACGGTAAAGCAATCAACCTTGGTGTAGCACTGAAATCCTTCCCATTTCTACTGTTAGAACAAAACCAAGGGTTTTTATTAAATCTGGGAGATTAACTAAATCTGGTTTCTCCAACTCTCCCAAGACACTGAACATGAACTTCCAATAGAAGCTACTGCTGTCACAGCTCTTTACAGCAGCTCAGAATGAGTCCTGAAAAACCCACAACACCAGTTAGAACCATGATATATTTAAGCTTACTTTTACTGTGAAAGACATATACTAAGTACTTTTTAAGGGGGAACAGAGTCAAGTATAGCTGAAATACATAAAAAAAGTTGATCAGACCATCCTTTACAACACAAAGACTTTTCCTTAACTTCCTACATGCCTGAAAGTCTACTGACGCCTGAGCTGTCAACAGCAAAGCTCATTCTCCACTCAGGTTGAATCTCCGTGCATCGTGGCAAGCATGAACAAACTGCCAGTTAGTTGAACTATTCAAAGGTACCAACTACTTTCCTTGGAGCACGTAGGAAACTAAGGCACCCGACTAACACCTTTGTGCCCAAGGTTCTAGGACCATTTAAGCTGATATAAATTCAGGCTACAGTGATCCTTCCACATGCTCCTGCGCCTCCTTTATGCCGATTCTGGCATTCAACTGATACCCTGGTGAGCCAACTCCGTTTGAAAAACTAGCAGGCAAGTAACCCATAAAAAGAGTAATACAGCAACACAGGCAAAATACTCAGGAAAGAAGGGTCTTTTTGACAGGTCAGCATTCTAAAGCAAGCTGAAAATGAAAGGAAAATTTAACACAACAGGGATGACAGCACTAGGACTGCAGTAGCATTGATTTACATAGGCCTAGACTGGAACAGGAATGAACTTTAAAAAGTTTTACTGCTGAAGGACACTCTCTTCAGCTTATTTGAGGACAATAAAAATGTTTGCTTCCTGTTAAGACCAATTATGCTTGAAAAAACCTTCTAAAGCAAATAACAAAGTTTTTCTGCAACAAAAAAAAATTCCAGAAATCTGCTCCTAAATTGCACAAGTGCACAAACACAGCATTTCATGCAGTTCTAGTGAATATTTTTGAGTAAAGCTACATAATCTGCACAGAAAAGCATTATCTTTACATTTGCGGCATATTGCAGATATTGGCACATGTAAATAAATCCATATTAACGCACGTGAAGTCAGAGCAGATGATGGCTGCTATAGAGAGATAGCAGAGGCAGCAGGGCTTTTCTAGGAGCACAGTCATTATTATAAACATCCTTTCTTATTAACCACAAGTGCATATTATCCAAACTGCTGCTGACGTACAGGTTGGGGAAGAGGGGGAAGGTTACAGTATTTTTGTTTGCTTGTTTACACAAAGATACTCCACAGATTATTTCTGATAAAACACTATAAAATGCAACTACACTCAACGTTAAAATCAAACATATTAAGACCAAGCCAGAACCTTGATGAAGATCAAAAAAAAAAAGAAAAAGATAAATAAAAAAAATCAGTACATACTTAAGAATGTAAAAGCTTCATGGGTAGTAAGTCTACAGTCCTAGAAATATTTGTCCCTGCTTTTTCATAAAGAAGGAAGCACAATAAATGCATCAAAAAGCTACAACTTTTACAAGAAAAAGAAAGGTCAGTACTCCATGTATTATGGGATCGCATGTGGGGGTAAAGGAATTTGGAAAACAATGCATGCCTAGTCTTCAGCAGAATGTTGTTCCTTCAAGCATCTTTAGTATGAAGCTTTAAAGTAGCAACAAGTAATTTAAATAATGAGGTCTAAATAGTTACTTTCTGGGCATGACCTTTTCAAATTAAGGTTCTGATTCTGGAGTTATTTCTGAAATCTGCTCAACCTCATCCATACAAGCAAGTTCTACTAAACTCAATGAGACGATTTATGTACAGGAAGTTAAACACATACTTAAATGCTACAGATGAAGACCTTTTATAAACATAAATCTTTCCAATGTCATCTGTAACTTTATTTCACACACCAGCTATGTCAGATTGACTGTACCCTTTAAGAAGACAGCCTACTTGCTTTGTCTCCTCCTTAAAAGCACTCCTGGGTTTTTTGGTTACTTCTTTGATTTGGGCTCTCTACTATTGTTGTGGAAAATATTCTAAACAGGATAGAAGCAAACTGGAAGGTCTTTATTTTAAACATAAAGTACTCTCCGTTTTACCTCTTATAATCATGCCACTACAGCTAGGACAAGTCTATTTACAAATGGATTGGGAGAGGAAACCACACCATAATGCAACAGTAACACTAGTACAGTAAAATCCAGGAGAGTCTTGGCAGAATTTTGTAAGCCACTGTATCTTTAAACACAAATATATAACGATTTCTCTGCAAATTATATTTCTTTTAAAAAATGAAAGCATCTTACTCTCAAGTGTTTATTAGCTACACTTTCAGAATGAATAAATACAGATTACATGCAATTGCTACTTCAAAGAATTACAGTAACAAACTTGAGTGTTCTTTGGTTTATGCATAGTCAAATAAATTAATGGACATTCAACTGTTTAAAATATTGTTTATTAACAACATACATTCAAAGGATGGTTCTGAAATACCCAGCACACACACCAGTTAACAATCACTTCATTCCCAAATCAGTTTATACACTGATTTAAGGTCTCTCCAGCAACAAATGTGATGTTATCATAACAGAAAGTTACATAATAGAAACCACTCTCTCTTTACCCACAAAACGATAGCAGATAACACCACTTCCCTTTCACCCGACCAGACAGAAGACATCTGGATTCCCCGAGAAAAGCAGCCGCGTTAACCCCAGCTAACACCTTTTCAAGAGGAGATAAAGCTGTAAACCACCACCGTTTCCCGCTCTCCCCACCCCCTCCATTAAAACGGGGAAAGAGCCCCTCTGCCTTCCACGACCCCTCCGTCTTTGTTTTCTTTTCAGGGTGTCCATGCCTCAGCGAACACCACTCAGGTGGGCGAACGGCAGCCAGCACCGCCGCTCTCTGCGGAGGCTGCTCGAGAAACGGGGGCGCCCAGCCGGCCTCCGCTCGGGCACCGGCTGTCGGTCGTGGCGTGAGGGGCCGGTGCCCTGCACGTCCGTGGGCAACATTTGAAACTGCCCCCGTTTTCTCGAAGGAATAACTGCCCGTTTCCAACGCCCGGGGCGGCGGGAAGAGGCCGCGGGGTACGCCCCGGCCCGGCTACCGCACGCCCGGCCCGGCGCCTGGCCGGGCTAGCGGGGCTGCCAGGTGGGTCGAGGCCGCCAACCGGGAGGCCAGGCCATCTTCCCCGGACAGAGGTGCCAGGGCCCTGCCCCCTACTAGGCGGTAGAGGAGCCCCTCCGCTTTCCCGCCGGCCCGCTCCGCCTCAGGAAAGGGGGATTAACCCTTCCCTCGCCCTCACTGCTCCCCTTCCCGGAGGTGAGGCCGGCCCCGCTGCCCTCAGCCGCCCTCTTCCCCGCGGCCGGACAGGCGCCCCGTGTGTGCGGCAGTCTCCTCCTCCTGCGCCCCGACCGGAGGCGGGAGGGGGCAGGGGCCGCGTAGGAACGAGGGGAGGGGGGAAGAGGCCAGGCACCGCGGGGCAGCCCTGCGCGCAGCCACACCTACCTGTCTTCTCGTGGTCATAACCCACCACGATGAAATAGTCGGCCAGCCTGGCCATGGCTGAGAGGAGCCCGCCTCAGGCCCGACCACCCCTGCTGCGGCGGCGGCAGCGGCTCCCGGGAGGTTCAGCATCCTCCCCTCCGCGCCCGCTGCAAGAGAAGCGGCACCACCTCAGCCATGTTGGAGGCGCGGGCGCGCTGTGCGCCTGCGCGCCGCCGAGACCGCTGCGCCGTGACCCCGCCGGGCTGGGCGTGGGCTGAGGGATCGCCGGCGGCGGAGGCGGCGCGGCCGCGGCGTGTCCCGGGGGTCGCCGGTGCAAATGTGGTCGTCTTGCCTCGAAGCCCACCGCGGGCGGGAAGGGCTTCGTCTTCTCGCAGCCTCCCCTGTGAAACGACCACCCGCGGTGACGGCCGGTAGCCTGGACAGGCTTTTGAGGTGGGCCTATGTGAACCTCATGAAGTTCAGCAAGGCCAAGCGCAAGGTCGAGGCAATACCAAGCACAAATACATGCGGGGCGGAGAATGGATGGAGAGCAGCCCAGTGGGGAAGGACTTGCAGGCGTTGCTGGGTGAGAAGTTCAACGCAAGCCAGCAACGTGCGCTGGCAGCCCGGAAAGCATCCTGGGCTGCATTAAAAGCAGAGTGGCCAGCAGGCTGAGGGAGGTAATTCTACTCTGCTCTGGTGAGACCCCACCTGGAGTACTGCATCCAGCTCTGGGGCTCCTAGCATAAGAAGGACAGAGACCAGTTGGAGCAAGTCCAGAGGAGGGCCACAAACATGATCAGAGGGCAGGAGCACCTCTGCTATGAAGACAATCTGGGAGGGTTGGGCTGGAGAAGAGAAGGCTCCAGGGAGACCTTATAAACTACCTTCCAGTACATGAAAGGAGCCTGCAGAAGACATAGGGAGGGACTCTTTATCAGGTAGTGTAGTAATAGGACAAAGGGTAATGGTTTTAAACTGAAAGAGGGTAGATTTGCATTGGATATTAGGAAGAAATTCTTTACTGTGAGGATGGTGAGATGCTGGCACAGGTTGCCCAGAGAAGTTGTGGATGCCCCGTACCTGAAACTGTTCACGGCTGTGTTGGATGGGGCTTTGAGCAACCTAGTCTAGTGGTAGGTGTCCCTGCCCATGGGGTTGGAACCACATGATCTTTAAGGTCCCTTCCAACTCTAACCATTCTGTGATTCTATGACATAGCCTTCCTGGTCTCCGACATGCTGGTCTGGGCACAGGTGGTGGCTGCCAGGCTGCTTCACAAGACAGCAGGGAAATTTCATGCTTGTATTTGTAATGTACAGATGAAGCACTTTATGCACCTTTTACACTCATAGCCTGGTGGGCTTGCTGGGAGTCATGGGGATGCTGGTTTTAAACATGGCATCTGACAGTACAGCACTTGGTTAACTGGAAGGGTCTGCCAAAACAGTCTGATAAGCTTCCATGTACATTCTGTTTGACAGCACAGAGAGAAAAGGGAATGCACAGGACATCAGTTACACTACAGTGAGGAGCCACCACAGCTGTGGATACTGGGTATATATGGAAATGCAGAAGATTCACTGGATTTGCTCCTGACAGTCCACCAACATGGAAGGAAACAGCAGACAGTCATTAACAGTTTCATAGAGACATTTCTGTTTTAGACATGCAATTCTCACACCTGTGTAGCTGGGACATACCCTTGGAGTGTCTTGCTGATAGCCCAGAGACAACTTGGTCGGGACGCTTTGACAGTCAGTTACAGTGTTCTTGCCTGTGCCTTCTCAGCAAAGAGCAGCCATCAAAATCTCGTTGGAGTAATCAGTTTCATGGCTTAACTATTTTGAAGTCAGATGTCATGTAGAAAGGTATAGACTTAGTGAAATTGCTTGTTAGCTATAAGAGTAAAGAAAAAAAGTCTAATATATACATCAAAAAGATTTAATATATGTTTTGAAAAAAAACATGCACTCTGTGGGGTCAGTCACTTCCTATACTAGGTAGGCACTAGAAGAAGGAATATCTTTTTCTTAAGTTATGCATAGGCATTTTGCTTCATGATCCTGTAGATTTTAAGGATTGAAACCCACAAAGCTGTTTTCAAATCACCAAGCTTTTTTCATTAAAAGCATTTCTGAAGTAGCAACAAAGGAATGCAAATCTTAAAAGCCACACAGTACCCCTGCGAGGTGGACAAAGATAAAGCTAATTGCTGTAACTCCTAGGGAGGGACACTACAGGTGTTAAATCAAATGTGCAACAGTTTACAAAAGCAAGGGATAATGTTCTGTATAGCTAAACCTTGAAGGCAAGTTTAGAGACACTAAGAAATTACCTAATTTGGAGCTGAAATAAGGCCTTAGAGTTATCATATCTGCACTCATTAAAAGGTTCAATATGTAAAAACAAATCTCAGTACTTAAGTCCCACTGCTCTTTTAAGCCAGTACCCCTAGCAGGAGAATATCACCCAACACTTTTTCCAGGGCATTAACAAATACTGGACCAAGAGGAAGATGATACTTACTGATTCCCCAATGTTACTGGTGCCCACTTTACAGCCTTGCTCCTTCTTTCACCTAGACCAATATAACCAAATCTTGGTTAGTTTATAAAGCATGCCATAAGAATTGGTACATCTTATGTATTGATGTAACAGGAGGGGCACTGTTTGTCTGGATTTGAATACTTCTGTGTACCTGCATGGACAGCAAAAGGAATCAGTCATCCATAACTTACTTCCTTAACTTCCCTTGAGTACAGAGCAACCTTATGTTCTTATAGGACAAATGAGGAAGTGGAGCAGACAGATTGTTTGCTCACCTAAAATCTAATACAAAGGAAACTGAATTTTCACACAGACCTCCATAAGCATTATTCCTTCTGTTGCAGCAGAGTAGCCTGCTGTAGCCTGGTTTCTCACAGAAAGATGAAGAGGGTCACAGAGCAGGAGCTCTGGGAGGACACCAAGGCCTAGGTCCCCAGAAGGACCAAGTAAGCAGACATGCTTATCCCAAGGGAAGAACTGTGGGGCTGCAGCCCCTCCAGGAGACTGAAAGCACACAAGGGACAACGTTGCCATACTCAGACTCTGCACTTAGCACCAAAAAGATGTGAAGGTTCACTGTCCCTTCTACAGTCAGCTCCTCCTTCAGGAAATAAAAAGGTCACACTCTGCCTGCAGTCCCTTAATCCAGTGTCACCCCACCCAATGCCAGAATAGGGAAGGAACGATGACCCCAGCCAGGTTTTCCCCTACCAGTGTGCATCCCACCCTCATCTAGGAGGCTTTGTTGGGTGAACTCAAACCTATCAGAGGTAAGGCTCACCAAAAGCACCTCCAATGGGACTACCAGAAATGGAATCCCCCTTTGTCACTGTGCCCTTGGCACAGACAAAGCTGGCTGAGTGCGTGCACTGACAGCAAGGCTTTTCTGCATGGACCTTGACTGAGGTTTTACATCCCTCATGGGGTGTTGCTCTTCTATTAGTATCATCTTTCTGCTGATTTCATGCACCCTGAGATAGAATCGAGTCTATTCATACTCAGGGCATATGAATTCAGTAACATTTGTTTAAACCCAAAATGACACATGCAAAGGCATTTCCAGTGGCTTCAAACAACAATTTTCTTTCATAATCAGTGCAGAATATTTGCCTCTCACTGATTCCCGATTGATGCCTGCAGATTTTAGACCTTTGCTTTTGGAATAAAACTCAGCCAGAATAAAATGCTGTACAAACAACAACTAATCTGCACAACCTCCTTGCCAGTGCAGATACATGTTGTAAAATCTTTTGTACATATAGCAACATAAAAAGGCTGAATGACAAGCCCAAGACAGACCTGGGTGTTCCTTCGGGCCCTGCAATGGATGAGGCAGCATTCAGAGGAGACCCTACACTACAGAGGAGAGCGTGACCTTGCTGAACTGCGTGGTATTGCCTCAGAAAAATAGTTTGTGAATAATAATGTCCATGGAACATTCTGTGTAACTTTTTTTCAACTCACTATTTAGGAAATAATTTTTAAAAAGGGGCTACTGTTACCTCATAGTACAAATTCCGTTAGTATTGCTCATTTCCAAACTGCACGGGAATGCAAGTCCTTAGGAAGAACAAAATGAGCATCTGAACAAAGAACACGATGTTTTGTGTTACATTTGGACCAGCTTTACCTGCTGAAGCCCTTTCACAAATCACATCAGCAACAAGTTTGCCACCTCATGAATTAGAACAAGCTAATTTTGTATCACTAAAATGATGGCTTTAGTCAGTATGGAACTCACATGTGAGTTGTGTTACTACTATTGTTACTATTCCTAAACCAAAATAGGATGCTTTCTGCATTGTTTGCCTAAGAGTATACAAAATTCCCGTTTAGCCAAGGATTTTAACGAAGGATTTTCCAGCATTTGGGGAAATGTGTGGGGTTTTTTACTGGAACAAGAGACTTAATCAAAGCAATGCTAATCACACAAAATCCTGCCTTCTCATTCGGAAAAGTTAGATTCAGTTTCAACTTACGCTGATCAAGGAAATGCTTGAACTCGCTCGAGCCTGAGCCGCCTCATGAGGTCTCTAAAATCCGGTCATCCTGGTCTGATGCAGTTGTGCAGCTGTGGTCACGATACAGTTCCATTCTAAACCACCCTTTTCCCCATTTCTTCCTCCCCGAATTTACATCCGAAGCTGCTCGCTCTTGTGCGTTTCTGCTCCGGAGCACGGTCGGTGGGGAGGGGAGCGGGACTGGGGCTCCGCGGAGCCGCCCGAGCCGGCGGGCGGAAGGGACGAGGGAGAGCCCGGGGCTGGCTGGCTCCTACGACTCTCACCGTCCGGGACAGCCGCCGCGCTGCCCCCGTGGCTCTCGGCGCCCCCGTGGCCGCCGCCTCCCGCCCCGCGCTCCGGCCGGGCAGGTGCGGCGGAGGAGCGCATCTGGGCTTGCTCCGGCGGCCAGCTCGAGGTCGGGCAAACCGCCTCACCCTGCGGGAGCTCGGGGGTGAAAGGGTCCCCCGAGGATGCGAAGGCGAACAGCTACAGTGAGTGCTGACCCTCCCTGCCGGCGGGTGCAGAGGAAACCCTGAGAGGGATGGTGGGGCGGCAGCAATACGGGGGGTCGGCAGCCGGGCCAGCCTGCCCCCGTGCAGGTAAGTGCCGGAGACAGAAGCCTCCAGATGCCTGGACGCTGCTGGCGAGGGAGGCAGGGAGCACCTTAGACAGTCAGCCGTGCACAGGAAAGTTTCCGTCATCCCCTTGCACATACCTGTCCGGGGTGTTGTTATATACCGCGGTTATCTCGAAAGGCAGAGTCACGAGTACATACTCACCTGATTTCTGAAACACTTTGCTTGGGGCAAGATGTGAGAGAAACATCTCGCATACACCAGTCTATTCCTTCCTCCCTCCAGAGCATCTCTCGCTGGGAAGGGGATCCTGACGCCCCAGGGCGCAGGTCTCCTGGGGCATTTCCCTAGGTTCAGCTGAATTGGCATTGCGACAGGCAAGTAAAGAAAAACTCCATCTGGTGCTGGCTTCCAGCACCCCCTGCAAAGCCAGACCTCTGCAGTTCTGAAGCAAAGATGTAAAAGACTGAAAAAAAACAACCCAAAGGTGGGCAGAGGTTTTGCTGCTGGTCAGAGACCTTGATCCTGTAGCGGTTTACCTTTGTAACCGGGGAAGTAAGTGCACCCACGTATATCAAAGTTTGTGGACAGGGGATAAAACAACGCACAGAATTTCTTCCCTGGCGTCCCTAACCCCAAGCGTTTCAGTGACCCCGTGTTTGCCCCAAAGCAACACCGCTTCCTTTGTTCAAACGTACAGACGTATGCTCTAACCGCTCTAATCTTCCAAAACCGTTTAAATTGTCATTTAAATTGTCAACTAAATTAAATACATTTTATTAGATAAAAATGCACCCAAGTTGAGTCATAAATATTATTATATTAATGATGTCTGATTTGTCACCTCCTTACTTATGTCAAGAAGGCTGGCATTCATTACAATTACTCATTATAATTCACATTGTCCAAATATGGGTTTATTTTGGGGACTTTGGTATTCGATGGATTTGCACAGATTTTGAAATGGCTCGAATCTAGTTCCTACTCCCCTGTTTCCGCCCACCTGAAGTTAAGATTCCTAGAATGAGAAATTGTGCTACAGACTGTGTAAACGTAATTATATATCGGCAGTTAAAAAGTCTGTCCCCAGTAGAACAGACTGAGGGGCTTACCAGATTTTGCAAGTTATGCCATGACTCGGAATCCACACCTAAAAGCTGTCCTTATAATTAGCAAAATACCAAGGGTGTTGATTAAGACAATTTTCAATAATCCTCTTATTTTTACCCCAGTATGGGTTGCCCCCAATCCACGCTAGAATGATTAAGAAGTGCTTGGGATGTGGGGGTGGGGGCAAGTGTCAAAGAAAAATCGCCCAGCCACGCCAAGGTCCACCCACTTCCCCCGCGCTGCTCTATAAAAGGGAGCGGTGGAGCGCCGCTCGGCAGTGGTTACTTCAGACACACAAAGAAGGAGTTCTCGCTCCTCAGGAAACCCTGCAAGTTCGGATCGTTACTACAAGAACATTTGTCTCAGTGGATTACCCTCACTGTCAGGTAAGAGCTATTTTTTTTCCTCCGACAGCAGAAATAAAAGATGCAGGGGAGTTGAGAGGAAGCAAAAATCTACTAAATCTGGACTGTTTTGAAGAGCTTGGCGTTATGCTGCAGAGCCTTGCACTGGCTCTTGGCATCAGCTTCAGTTTACAACATAGGATCCAGAACTAGCTGGTTCTGCGTGTGAAGTGGGAAGATGAGTTAGCAGGGGATAAACTTCCAGGCAGCAAAACACTTGCTGGAGTTTGGAAACGATGCGTCTGATAGCCTGCTCTCTCTGATCTCGTGGGTTGGGTAAATCCTAGTGCAAGCCGCTGGGGGTATTCTGGAAATCCTGCTGTTTTTCAGCCGCCTCTGCAAAGTAAAACTCTCGACAAACGTAAACTTTGGGGGCTCTGTTATTTACTCTGTGATAAGTTGTTAAGCAAATATTAGCTTCTGGTTCATATTGCACACAAAGTCCCCTGTAGCCTGGGGGCTCTCCGAGGGCAGGAGCTCTCTGGAATCACCAGAAATAAAGGACAGACCTTACTTGACTTTCATTAACACCCATGCTTACAATTTTTCTCTTTTCCTTTCACCAGGAACCCAGCCAGAATGAAACTAGTTCACGTAGCCCTACTCTATCTCGGCTCTGTGACCTTCTTCGGGGTGGATGCTACAAGGGTGGACGTAGCGACAGAGTTCAAAAGAAAGTGAGTATCGGAGCGCGTCCTCCTGCCAGCGCCCAGCCCCGCTCGTGGAGCTGCCGAGTTTCCGCGCCCCTGCGCCGGGCTCTGGCCGTGATCAGAGGAATTGGATTCCCTGCGGGAATTGCACCGCTCCTTAAAGGCCTCATGCCCTTTCAGGAAACATCCAAAAAAAAAAAAAAAGAAAAATCTCGGCGCTGGCAAAGATTATCGCCCCTCGAATTTATTTGGTTTGGCTCCCGCCCTGCAGGNGGCTGCACATCGCGCTGAAAGCAGCCTCCCGCCTCCCCTTCCCCGCGCTCTTCAGCTGGCGGGAGATAGCAGCGCCTTTACTGTGAAAGTCAAATATAAATAGTAACTTGAGCTCTGGATCTATAGATAAAGTAACAGCTATAAAACGGCGGGGCCTCTCCTTGCCATCGGCAGCAAATTCTGTTTTGCGGCCAGATCGTCCCTCTCCCCCCGCCCGGCGGACGGCAGAGCGGGGGGTGGTGGTGGGGAGCTCTGCACCGCCGGGACAGGCCCGCCTCCAGCCTGGGGGGCTCTTTGCCCTCCCCGCCCCAGGCCCACAGGGTCCCCTCCTCCGAGGCCCCACTGCGCTTTTCTCATGCCCGCTCTCTCTCTTCCTGCCTCGCAGCAGCTGGGAGGATGCTCACATCCGCGTCAAGCGCTACCGCCAGAGCATTAACAGCTTCCCACACTTCCAAGCCATCCGCACGGGGTGCNGGCGCTGGCAAAGATTATCGCCCCTCGAATTTATTTGGTTTGGCTCCCGCCCTGCAGGCTTGCTCTAACAGGCTGTCCTCTTCCCTTGCGCTCCTTTCAGATGGACGAAGTGGGCACTGAGCCGAGCAAAGCGGGACGTGAAGCTTTCGGGCGCGCTCCGAGTGCTGGGGGCAGCCGCCGACGTGCAGCCTCTCATACGGACCCAGGACGTGAAGGAGGATCCCCGGGTCTCGCATCCCAGGTAAATTCCAGCCCATTCTGGGCTCGGGCACTTCTCGAGGCAGTGGAAAGTTTCAGGGTCCCCTTGTTTCTGGGTGTCTAGGCTTNTCCAGCCTGGGGGGCTCTTTGCCCTCCCCGCCCCAGGCCCACAGGGTCCCCTCCTCCGAGGCCCCACTGCGCTTTTCTCATGCCCGCTCTCTCTCTTCCTGCCTCGCAGCAGCTGGGAGGATGCTCACATCCGCGTCAAGCGCTACCGCCAGAGCATTAACAGCTTCCCACACTTCCAAGCCATCCGCACGGGGTGCCGCTTCGGGACTTGCACGGTGCAGACGCTGGCCCACCAGATCTACCAGTTCACCGACAAGGATAAGGACGACGCCGCCCCTGCCAGCAAGATCAGCCCCCAGGGCTACGGCCGCAGGCGGCGGTCCCTGCCCGAGCGCCGCAGCCCACCACCCTCCCCCCGGGCCGGGCGGCGCCCCCGAACGCGGCGAGCGCAGCCCTTCGCCCCCGTCCTTGGGGTCTGAGCACCGCGCTGCCCGGCCGAGGCCGTCTCGGATGGATGGACTGAGGCACGGACGCTCCTTAGGTCCGCCGCCGCTCGGGAGCTGCCAGGATTTGTGGAGAAGTGCTTGCCAG